>OMLP01032372.1:2779-18754 GCA_900302685.1 Spondyliosoma cantharus | reverse complement strand
TGGAAAGTTGATAAAAACACATTTCAAAGTTTTGTTGTGAAAACTTCCGGAATTGTTCAAGATATCTGTTAAAAAACAGACAAATCTATGTAACTACACAATACAGTACTTTTAAACATAATATACAGAACCTTTTATTGTTTTTTACCATTGATTTTCACTTAATTCATTTCATTTGATAGGTGTAATTACAGTACTGAAACTTGAATGTCACATTTTCACATTTTTCAATTATTGGCTTTTCATGTTATTTACATGTAAATTCACGGAATATTTCTGTAATTCTATAGATATGTTGTGTATTTAAAAAAAATTCAGGGAAAATCTGTAAAATAAAATAAAAACAGATTTTTAAAAATGTTTATGTTTTATAGTTGCTACAACATACTGTGCCAGTTCTAATACCACCACTACTACAACTACTACTACTGCTACTACTAGTACCTCCATGCTACGAGCTAGATTCAATATCTGCAGAACCCAAAAACCCTTAAATCTAAGAAACATGGCTGCACTGAAGAGTGGGTTAAATGTCTACCACAGCGATGTGAGAGAAAGACTGATATCGGTTATAGGGAGTGTTAGCAGCAGTAATATTCACTTCAATGAGAGCTTTTTGTTTGAAGGCAACGTTTTACAAACCTGGCAAGACACCTGGGTTTAATAAGCCTCCAAAGGGTAACGTGGAAGGAATTTCTGAGAGCAGAAACCAGCAGCAAAGAAACAACGAGTGGAGCAGGTAGAGCTGCTGCTCCCCACTTTGCCTTATATGGACACACAGGCTCGAGGTGAGGATATCTCAGAGTGGAGTCACGGATACACGAATGGAAATGTATGGCATGGTTTGTACCAAAGATAGAAAAAAAGTGGAGCATCTAGAGGGAGAACAAAGGTGCATGTAAAATGATAATGGGGTGGTTTATAGTACTCTCAAAGGTTACACCAGAGGGTACACCAAATGACATGTTTTTTCAGATGTGTATGAGAACTGATGTTTGTGTTTCTTGCAAGGGAAAGAGGAACCCTCGTAGCACTAGTTTTTAGCACTCAGTCACTGACCTTGGAGACTTTTGGCTACAGAGAAGCACTATTCACCATACTGTGAGACTCCTGAACTCATCTTCAGCACTCCCATGAAAAAGTCTTGTGAGTAGCTTAAAGGGACTACGACTTCCTCTGTCTGTGGTGTGATGTGAAAATCAAATGAATCTTTAAACGCACGCTGTGATGGAGAAACTGAAGCGAGATGGATGTGTTAGCCATGGATGTTTGTCAGTAGTAGTATCTTAAAAATTAAGCTTGCAAGTCGGAGTGAAATTAAAAGTTAAATTCAGGCCCAGGTCTTATTTGCCTTACAATATATATAACTGGACCGTGTTAATGAAAAGGTTTTTGACTTTACTTTTTACTCCGTAGATAACTTGACTTGAGTCCCCACTTGCAATTGGAAGTTAAGAATTCCTGACTTGACTTGACTTGTGACATGATTGCTCAAATGACTCGCCTGTGTTCTTTCGGCGATTTCTGTTTATTTTTTTTTATTTTTTTTTATATTCTTGCCGTCAGTATTTCACTGTTTAGAAGTGATGGGACGAAAACAGTTTTATGATTGAGCAGAAATTAAGAAATAAATGAGCTTTTTAAAAGGTTTACCTTTTTGTTTGAATGCATTTATTTCGTTTTATATCAATAACAACACAAGTTCAGCACACTTTCATACATTCTGAACAGGTTACATAAATCAGCATATAATATTATTAATTATTACTAGACAGGGACTGAGGCCTCATCTTTCCTCTTTGTAAAGATCAGATACTGCAGGGAAGACTGCTGTGGCTTCTTCGTGGCTCCAGAGCATGTGATGGATTTAGTATCTGCACATAATTTAATCACTAAATACATTTTGCCCTTCAGTAGATGGCCTAGAATGACCATCTCATGTATATTTTCCAGCTATTGTGATCATGTTCTGATCTTTTTGAATAGAATAAGTCGTCAGTCCGAAGAAGTTACATTTCAGATAAATGCTTAACGAGAGTGAAGCCGATTTAATATTGTTTTATCAAGCGCTCTATTGTTATGGACCTTTCAAAAATAAATAGCCTTATTGAAAAATAATGAAGCTGAGGTTTGCTGGCATCAGTGCAGGTTGCTGTCTGTGTCTCTGCGATCCACTCACTGCAGATGAAATCGCAACAGCAGGAGACTTGGATCATTGACACATGTCGGTTCAACTAAGAGTTACTGTGTCTCTGTTTACATCCAGTCTTTAATTAGGCATAATTCAAGCCTACCCTCCCCAAGAGGGCTTAATTTCATGTTCTAACCTTTAAATTAAATTTAATAAATCACGCCAGTCTGCTCCCAGTGTCGCCATGTAGCTCCGCTGTGGTGAGGCTTGCAGCGATGCCACGAGAAAGGTCGTGAAACTAAAGGTCACAGGTTTCATCAGCAGTCCTGTAACACTGCGCTGTATCCTTGCTCGATTCTTAATTTTGTGGCCCCATTACAGAGTTATCTTCAAAGCCAAAAGGAACAGTGGTGTATGTACATTTCTGCCTTTTGAATTATCTGATTTTCTTCTAGAACTAGGCCTGTGGACAAAGAGTTCAGTTCCACAGTAAGACAACGGGTTGTCTGTCCTTTTCATTTGGATCGCAGATGTCAGCGTGTTGTATGGTTGTAGTTATAATCAGGATGTGGTCTGTGGTGGCTTTGGACATTGCTTCACTGATGAGCGTTATATAATTGCGACAGTATAATCTGTTATGATACAGTTATGATGTCAACCCAAACCCCTCTTTTTGGCCTTTTTCCCCTGCCTGCAAGTCAAACACAACAAGCCTTCATTTATTTACATTCTGTGTCCACTAGGGGACAGGAAAGCTGCAAGTTTGGACAGAAAGTTAAAGAATTGTTCATGCAGTATTTTATATATAAGTAATTATACATATACACATGGATTGATACAGAGAAAAGGAAAGTGCAAACCCAGGTGGGCTGTTGGTGTGAGTCTACTGTCTCCACCTCGCATCCTGTAATCCCGACAGGAAGGACAAGTTCCTTTTTCCTGCAGCATCCCACAAGTTATTGCCTTTTATTAAGCATAAGAAAAAAGTGAGAGAGACAACCGAAGGACCCATCAGACAATGTGTCCATCCAGAGTTTAAAGCCACGTAGGCTGGCATACCAAACCTCTAAAGTGCTCTAAAGGGAATCCTCTTAAATGGAATCAGCCACAGGTCCAAAATCATTAAAAACCAAGGTTTTAGTAGCTGTTTCCTTTCTGATGCAGGTGTAACACACCACCTTGTAGACTAATTCAACATTCAACATGGTCTTCATACATGGATCGTCATGCTGAATCATACTGTAGGCTATCTGTTCTGTGTTTAATGATCTGTCACACAGAACATTTTTAAACCATCTACCACATGTGTTTGTATGGGTGTATTTGAAATGTACACCATTTAAGGCCATTTTTACTCCTTTTTTAAATGAAATTCTCAGGTGGCAAAAATGCCAAGTCAGCTGTCTTAACAATACCATATCTATGGGTATTTTAAATGTATCAAAAATAAAAACTCTTCCATAAAGCTGTCCAAGTCCACCCTATATCATTCGTTCTATTATTCTCCCAGGTGTGTGTCAGCTCAATGATGCACTGTCCTCCTATAGAAGTTCTGACGGCACCTGAAGGCAGCAGCGTTGTGTTCACGCCCCTTGAAAAACCCCTCCTTCCACTGGAGACGTTAAATATGTGGAGTATGTGGTATTTAACAGTCAGCGTAGTAAAGTCTGCAGCAGAGGAACACCGGAGAGCCGTTTGGATACACACTCATCCAGCTGGAGCGCAGACATATTCATCAAAGTTTCCCTGCTTTTTTAAAGGTCTTACTTCAAGGTAACTCTTTTCATTCTGACTTACTCGGCTGAAAGTTTGCGGTGTAGATTTAAACTCGGCTGCTTTTTGAAAAGCTGAATGTATTAAATTTATTCTGTTGAAGAAAATATTTCGTGTTTTTTAATGTTATGGCAGTTTAGAGTGAATATTTTACTGTTGTTGTTTCAGTAACGTTATTAATTTAGCCACATTAATGTTTTGTGTTTTTTGGCATTTATAACCGCGGGAAATTAAGTCTAAAGGGCAGCAGTTAGCTAGCTAATAAAAACTGCGCAACATTAATTATTTTTTCATTAACGTTAGCTGTCTTAGTTAAAACCCCAAAAGCCTGTTGTGAGGCTTCAAGTCAGACAGGAAACAGTATCTTACCATGTTAAATACATTAATATCTAACGTTACAGCGTTATAACAGGTTAAAGCTGCTTTGTGTTTGACATATAACGTCAGGTCGAAATGTATGAACTTTTTGTGTCATGTTGTGCAGCTAGCGACGGACCAGCATTACTAAATCCTTCAGAAATGTGGTCTTTCTAAACAATTGCCCAATATTGGTTCAGTATTGGTTCAGTATTGGTTAAAGGGTCAGAGAGGTCACACTGTGGATTAATGGTTATCTGCAAAAGTTATTTAACAAGTGCCAGAAGAAGAAAAAAAATTGGACTTCAACTAAAAATCGTTAGTTTTTAGAATGCAAGTTAATTTGATGGCAGTACTGTATTCCAGAGTTTCCACGTTGAAAAGGCTCAGTGAATCAGCCCTTATATAAAGAACAATAAAAAAATCTCATTAGTCTTGGTTCAGTGGAAAATTTCAGTGTCCAACGATGATCTCAAAGCCGTTTCAGATTGTTTTCTGGGTACACTGAATGCTGAATGAAATATGTCAGATTTAAAGACTCTGAAAATCAGCACAAATATAAGACTTTGGCAAATTCAGTCTCAAAGCGTCATTATGAATCAAAGACACAGATCTAAATTCTTCACCTCATTGAAGTTATTACCACTGAACTCTGTGCAGCTTTAAATAGACTGTATAGACTGAAAGAAATTGCTATCAAAGCTGGTGTGTACCCCTCAGCACCAACCTTTTCATCGCACCCCACCCCTGTGGGAAATTTAAGGGTAATCTTTGTGGTCTTTTCATCCCTTCTCATGCTCGGGCCTGCTCTGCGGTCTCTAATCCAGCTGGGAGGAGGACTCACTGATGCACAAGATTAATAGTTTCTACTGCTTTGTGCTTATTTTTCAATTGATTAAGAGTAGCAGCTCTTTTTAACTTTAGCCGGCAAATTATGATATCACAGCGGGCTTGTTTTTGTGAGTCTTAAAACGTAAAATTTGTCCCGTATGGATCCTCCTCAACGCCCTCTTGACACATTCTTAAAGGGGGAGTGAGTCTGTAATTATGGGCAGATGCACATGTGAGTCAGGGAGTGAATGGGTGTGCATCATGTGGGCTCTCAGCTGTGGTGTTTACTTCACACTCACACTTCTCCTTTGCCGTTTGTTTTTGTGTACTGCAGCCACAGGCGATCATAATACAAAAGCCCTAAGGCCCAGTGCCCAACACATTCCTTTGGGTATTAGGCTGACCTCTTTAGCATTGTCATTTTTTTGTTTTGTCCTGGAGCTGTGGTTTTCAATTCAACCAGCAATATTCCAACCACAAATCCAGTGATACAGTTACTCAAAGGCAGATGCAGTTAATACAGTGTGGATCAAGCGACTGCGTGCATTCATATATGACGGGAACTCACTGAATAATGAAAAGTTATTAAAAGAGCAAAAAAAAGACATCGTGGGAATGATCAACATTCTCCTCTCCATGAAAAACTACAGTTGATGTGCCTTTGAGCAAAGCATCTACCACAAAATATAGCTTACCAGGTGCGGCGCGGCTGATTCAGCCTCTCATTTGATCTTTTCATCTCTCCTTTCGAAGAACACACAATGCCAAACTGGGGTGGAGGCAACAAGTGTACAGCGTGCCATGGGACGGTGTACCACGCCGAGGAAGTGCAGTGCGACGGCAAGAGTTTCCACAAATGCTGTTTTCTCTGCAGTAAGTACAGCTGCAACACCTACACAGCTGGACTGAGATCAAATTTACAGGATCATCGCAGTGTTGTTGCATGTTTTAGGCTACGAAGTAGAGATTGAATATATTTAACGTCACTGCTAACCACTTTTCAAAGCATACGACATATTTATACAGTGACTTTCCACCCTCAGGCAGCTACTGATCTTAGTTAGTTTTTATCATCCATCAAGCCAAAATTGGTATCACATTTATGTATCTATGATTTTTTTATGCAGAATTTCCTACTCCCTAATATCAAAATCTGCATTGGTCACCGTTTTGTGGGTTAGGGTGTGGGTTCCTGTTTCTTTCATATGCATTATCAAGTCAACAGTTTACTTGTCATAGTGAATAATAGTCAGTTTGTGAAAACAGTTGTATGATGCCTTCTGTGCCAGAGCTTTCTCAGATCTAAAGAAATAAAATAAAATGACATCATCATTGTGAACTAAAAAAGTCACTAAAAGTTAAGAAACTCTTAAACCTCAGATGTCTGTGTTTTCCCCAATGTCACCCAGACGCACATTTGTTTATTTGCTTTGAAGACAGCTCAGACATTTTAGTAGTTGTTGCCTAACCTCGGCACAAGTCTCAAGTGTAATTAAGTGAGCCAAAGACCTGCCAAGAGCATAATATTACATCAGCTTGCTTTATGTAATTTGTATTTATGACATCTCTAATGACATCGACTGTATTTGACTGTTTCTACTGCGTTGTGTCCTTGGTTCAAGCTGCAAAGAGCCATGGAGGATCAGAGGTAGAACCCAATAAAGGGATGAGTCAGGAGAAACACTGGTGGACTCACTTTCACCTCTCTGCTCATCAAAGGAAGCTTGTACTGACATTTCCCTGACGGGTCATTGGATATTCGGCTCACACTGAATTATTGTCAGTTTGCTGGATGGGTGGGCGGTTTTGTCCTGCTCCTGAACCATCCTTGAAATGTCAGCAACGATGTTACAGAGAACCTCACATGGAGACCACAGATCTGAGCCACAAAAGATGAGTTTATTTTTCCAGCGGTTCCCATAGAAAGGCGGCTTTGTCTGACACTCCTACTGAGGAGATGATGAGTTAGAGGACGTGGTGCCCTTGACTCTCATGTGCCCTTGCCTCCAGTTTGTCAGTTTGACATTCACTGCTTTTCAGTTCTGCGTATGAAAGGCAGCTATGTAGGGACAGAAATGTCACACAGTTGCAAAGAGAGCCTCATGTAACTCTTTGTACTCTGTGACTTTATCTTTTTCATTTGCTTTTACTCTTTGCCAGTGGTGAACAATGATCCAACTGAAAAGGGAGTGGAACTGGAAATACTGTGAGAAACCATAACAATTGCAAAGAAAAATGGTTAAGGAAACGTGAGGAATTGGGAGCAATTTGATTGGACACAGAAATCAGAAACTCACAGAGCTTTTGAAAGCGTTGGCCCAGAGATCAGAGAGACATGAGGGGAGGCATTTTTCCAGCCAGTTGTGTGAAATCTTAAACCAGTATGAGACGTTCACACAGTGCAGGCCAGTGTGTGAAACATTCTACTAATCCCAGCAGTCAGTGTGCAGTCTTAAGTAACAGCAATGCTTCTGTTTTTCCAAACAATGCGTTCTTCAACTTGAAAGAAACCAGCGAAAATGAATTTCTATAACAGCTGCTGTATACTTGGAGTTTAACTCCAATAAAAGCAGTTGAAAGAAATGAATACCTGATTAGGTTTAAAAACTAGGGTTGGGCATGGTACTTGATACCTTTAAGGTATCGACTGAACTATCACAGTTTTAACTAGTATCAGAAATTCTCCAGTCAAGCAACACCTGCATTCGACTGAGTAAATTCGAACATACACTGTTGTAGGAACTTGATGAGTTGAGGGATTCAAATTTGTTCAAAAGAGAAGATTTCTAACCTGAAAGGGTTTGAAGTGTCAGTTGAACTCAAGTTGACATGCAAGTGGTAAAAATTGTGGTAGTCAGTACAAGTGTAAGTAGTGAAAACACTTTCATTTATGTTCAGATAAACTGAGTGGAAGTCAAAGAGCTGAAAG
Source organism: Spondyliosoma cantharus (assembly GCA_900302685.1). Taxonomy (NCBI): domain Eukaryota; kingdom Metazoa; phylum Chordata; class Actinopteri; order Spariformes; family Sparidae; genus Spondyliosoma; species Spondyliosoma cantharus. The sequence goes on along the minus strand of OMLP01032372.1, from coordinate 10,733 downwards.
TTGAATAGCTCCTGAACTTTACTGTTTCCATCTTTTATTCTTGAACAGTTCACTAGCCTTCAATAACGACACTTCTTACACCTCTGTTGACACTTAAAAGCTTTTTAGGTCCCACATCTTCACCTTCTAATAAATCCAAAATGCATTCAATTTCTCTAAATCCCACAATTCCCACTACACAACGTACTCTTAGTGCTTGTCTTTCAGCTTGATACATTTTAACTGCAACTAATTTCTTCCAAGGCTTTTACTTCAACTGACCCTTCCAGATAAATGTATCACTCAGACTTCAGTTGACATTTAAATTCCTTTTAGTGCCTGACGTTCCAGCTAAAATCTTCTTTATCACACCCTCTTGAATTTACACTTTAAGTACCACCTTCAGTATGTCATATGTTTCGCATGCGAATTTTCGGCAGTAAGCACAGATGTTTAGTCAAAATACTAGTTCAAATAATAATTTCACAGCACGAGCAGACATTGGCATACTATTTTTTTTTTTTTCATCTGAGAACATTTCAGCAACATCCCGATCACACGAAGACACTGTATCTCTTTGTATAGTGACAGCATTCTACTTTCATAACTCCTTTTCTCCTTGTGTCCACAGTGGTTTGCAGGAAGGGATTAGACAGCACCACACTGGCTATTCATGAGCAGGAGATCTACTGCAAGTCCTGCTATGGGAAGAAGTACGGCCCGAAGGGCTACGGCTATGGTCAGGGGGCGGGGACGCTCAACATGGACCGAGGAGAGCGGCTGGGAATCAAACATGAAGAGTAAGCCTGGCTGCTGCATGAGCGCTGAATGTTGTATGATGTACTTCACGGCTGCAAGATGATTTTATAAAGTACTGAGAAGAAGAAGTTTCAGTCACTGTGACTGATCACTGTGTTAATCAAGATCAAGATGAATATGCCTATTATTGGTCGCTGTTTTTCAGAAGTCAACATGCTTTAAATGATATCCCATGGCAAGATGATGCTGCAGGGATATTTACATTGTTTTCATGCAATCCCTTAATTCTGTTGTGCTTTAGTCTCCCTTTTTGTTATTTGTAATGCCACAGAGCTGTGTTGAGATACGTTCCTGCTCTGCAATGCAAAATAACCAAATTTAGATACAGTTCAACAGTGAAAGCCCTGCAGTGCTGCCAGTAACTACGAAATTACTATTTAATTTTGACTCTATTTTGCAATTTTGTCAATTCAATACAACACAAATGACATCTTGAGACATCCGAATAGAGGCTCATTCTTCAGACTTAATCGGACAAATAGTTGCAGTGAGGTTGACAAGGTCACTGAGGTCAGTGATGCCCCACGTGTAAGGATGTTTTTCAGTTGTGGCCGCTGACTCTGACAGTACTATTGTCTCCTAACAGCATGCAGTCATGGCGCTGAACTTGAAACAGTTCCCAAATACATAAACTTGGAAAAATGATACTTCACATTAGACATGAGGCCTCATTCAAGACAGACTTACGATAAGCAAAGCCTGCACTTTTTTATGAATCTAATGTAAGCACATGGTTTGAAATAATCTAAGACAAAGGTGTGACAGTCACATGCACCGGGTGAGTGATGAAAGTGAAGTGATGCAGCTTATGGCAAACTCTCAGTGTTGTAACACTGAGAGTTTGCCAGTTGGCTCTGGAAAGTCCTTTAAAAGTAACTGAATTTGATGTTTAATAAGATGTTGGAACCTTGATGTCTGTAATGAAAATAAGAAGGGTTTCACAGTAAAGTCAGCTTCAGTAAGGATCATCGGTCCTGGCGCTTGTGGGACTCTGCAGCAGTCCAAGTACACAAGGGTTGAGTCCTCCAGCTTAAATATGTCAAAACTGTATAAAAGCCTCTGCTCTTGTCCTGCATCCTTTTCTGTTTCTCACTGCCTTCACCGCTAAGCTTTGTGAAAGAACCAAACCTTGACAGGAACATTGGCATACAGTCGACCTCTTTATCAAATCCAGCTTGGCTGCAGCGGCTCCCAGCTGGCATTGTTGAACAGATCCAAGAAGAGAGAAGTCTGAGCTGAAGTCTGAGATTCAGAGTGATGATCTAAGAGCTTAATAGATTATCTAATAGATCTGGTTAATTGCTTTCAAAGATGTTTCCAGCCTGGAATGGGTGGCTCTACTTTCAGGGCACTCGTACTGCAAGTTTACACCCACTTCTTAAACCTGAAGACAGTGTTTGACTGCAGATGTGTATCCTTGTATACAGCAAACACGATGTGAAAGCAGCAAAAACAGACAGGGAAACACAGGCGTATGAATGACACCTATGTGCAGTGTTTACTCTTGCAACCAGACGTCAGGTGATGACTGTTATGAAAGAGGTCATTATGTAACGTCCTCTCTGTCCTCTGCCACAAAGGGCTTCATTCAGGGGCCACTGGCAGTCACCCTTCGATAAGCACCGCTCCAAGGCCCCTAGTGTGCCCTGATCTCTTTCCCACCACTGGCTAAAGACAGAAGGACAGTAGAGTGGGATGGAGTGGGACGTGCCAGGTTTATTTCTGGTCTTTTTGTCTTTTAAAATAGAGGTGAATTCATTCATGAAGTTGCCTCAACAGATTCGAATGAAGATTTAATGTTTAACTGATACTTAACTAAGGTATTTGCTAAGGTTCTGTAGAGGCCAATGTTTTGGGTCATACTTCACTTAGTAAATGTGTTTACAAGAAAAGAGGAGGTTCCAGCAGATATCCAGTGTTTGTAAAGAAGGAGCTGTAAAGGTTTTCTCCGATGTTTTTAAGGGACAAAAGTCATGTGCTTTATATTGTTGCCCCCAGGACACACGCTCACAAACCGACCACCAACCCCAACCCATCCAAATTTGCTCAGAAGTTTGGAGGTTCCGAGAAGTGCGCCCGGTGTGGAGACTCTGTGTATGCAGCTGAGAAGATCATGGGAGCGGGCAAGGTGAGAGTTTCATCAAAAGCATCTTCTACTCACGTGATGTTTTCATGTTGCTGGTGAAATCTTCACACTTTAAGCCAAAGCCTAAAGGTGAAGATTCTGATAAAACTTGGTCTTTAAACCTAACAGCTACTGCATAGATAAATAAACAAGTTAGCCGATTTAGCATATCTGTGCAAAGCAAATCAACCACCAGTCGTCCACCCGTAAGTTACATTTTTTTTTTTTTTTTTTAGTGCTTCGTCATGGTGATTCCGTCTCCAGTAAATACACCAGCATGAAGTGACAGTTAAGCAGGAAAGATGTGTTTGCTGGATAAAAAACACTGTGGATACAATATGCACTCTCAGGCTTTAAGTTGAGGCATCTGCCAAGATGTAAGCCAAATTGACCATTAAGCCTTCATTAGTGGAGCCAAGTTACAAAAATGATTACTCTTGGTTCTGTGAGGATTCATTTAGTTCATGACAACACTGATGGAGAGTGTACAACTAGGCTTTCCCAGGCAGGGCTGGAGGCTTGAACTTCACAGGGCCGTAGTCTACATCGCAAACCACAGAGGGGTGAAACAGGTTTGACCGGATTGAAGGCACATGGTTGTTACAGCGCTGAAAACACGTGCAAGAGGTTTGCTGTGCTCTCTCCTAATGAGAACGCAAATCTTGTTTTGTTTTTTTTCTGATCGAAGCCATTCCATTACAGCTGGCGTTAATCGTCCGAGGCTGTCTGGACACTGAGGCTCTGGCAGTTGTTGTTGACACACGGATTTACAGTAGATGAAGTCATGAGGGGATGTTTAGTCCTGAGGAAGAAGAATCGGTGAGGCCCAGAGCAGTTGCTGTCCACAGATGAGCAAAGATTTGTGTTCTGAGGATTCTGTTTCCTCTAAAAGTGGGAGTGGACCGTTTCCTGTCGCTGCTCACTTGTGGATTCACATGAGCTGATTTATAGCAGGTGATGTCATCGGGCAGAGAGCTGTTAATGTGTTTCCTAATGGGAGGAAATCTGTTTGAGGCTCTGCTCATTGGCTTAAGCATAACCTGTAATTTTGAGTATAATGAAGACATTCAGAGGTGGCCCCGGGCTCATGGAAAACTGAGCTGCTTTGATGGGATTAGATGAAGGAAATGGTGACACAGGCTACAAGAAACATCTGCAGTGATGAGCTGGAATTAACTGCAAAGACAAAATCTTTTTTTTGTTTGAGCAGAGTTTTGTTTAAAATATATCACATGTGACATTTCTGCATTGAAATGTCTAAAAACAGCCTTTGTCGATGATAAATCTGTAATTTTATTGTTGCTATGAGACAGTTGAGAAGGAAGTCGGTGAGTGTGACGCAACATAATGCGAACAAAACTTTAAAACATTACCTCATCTGTGAACATTTCTGTCCGAGTCACATCAGATTGATTTTCATCAGCAGCGGTGGTTGTCCAACAATGAAGACAACAACTCCCACGATTCCACACTACCTCACAACATCATCAAACTGCATCTTCTGTTTAGCTTGAGAGACCCTATAGCAGCAGAAGTCACATACTGTGCTTTTAACACTGTACAAACCACCGCACAGTTTCAGCGTGATGACAGCCTGGAGCAGCTGCCACTGTGGACATAACATTTTTATTTCCCTCCTCCTCCTCACAGCCGTGGCACAAGAATTGCTTCCGATGTGCAAAATGTGGCAAGAGCCTCGAGTCGACCACTCAGACCGAGAAAGACGGAGAAATCTACTGCAAAGGTGAGATAAAACATCTGAGGTGGAACTAAATGTGTGTACTGTTCCATGAAAGCCTTTACATCCTGACAGCCACTGTCACTACACACAGAGCCAGGATTTATAACTAATACAAGATAAAATAACGTTTGTGTGAGCCGACACGTGCATCGGCTTCATAGCGACATTAGGAATTGCTACAGTGATCCAACTGCAACAATATTTCTTACATGAACATTAATGAGTAACATGTTTAGTTTACAGTGGGATTACTGACATAAAGGCCTTAAATTCACTAAAACTGTGGTTCTACGCCAGAAAGATCATGGCATGAGCAAAATAAACACGGAGCAAGAGCTGCACATATTCATAATCCACAGAGGATAAATCCTACTGACGTTTCCTCTACTGCCACCATGAGTTAACCTTTTAATTTAGTGCCATCATTACATCATGCTTTCAGTTAGTTTATAGACAGATGCCTAATGACATTGTTGTCAGCCGAAGCTCTACATCTAGTTTTTGCTAATTTGCAAATGTTAGCATGTTAAAGCACTGAACTGAGAGGGTCAACATGGTAAACATTACTCCTGCTGAAGATCAGCATGTAAACATCGTCAGCCTCTGGCTCAGACAAAATAAAACAAACTGTAGGTACAGTATGATCACACTGTGAGGATTCAACCTGACCAAAATGATACTGATGCAGCTCAGTTGCTCTGACTATAAAATATTGTGAACTTTTAATGTATGTTGTAAGATTTAATAGACGGCTCGGCTCATCACCTGTGTGGGCAAATGGCCAAGGAACACAATAAACACATTCCGTAGACCAGGAAGAGCAAGAACAACCTTCCAAAAAATAAAACAATAATCTTGCTCAGATCGTGTGTTTTTTTTAGCCGATTTCATGCAGAAACTCTGAACAAAACCTATTCCAGACTAGTCATGCAGAGAGCAGCGAAGTCGTACTGGAAGTTGGTGTGATCGTATCAGCAAAAACAGACCTGGAGACTGGCTCTCCGTAACCACTTTCAGAAACCAAACACATGTACACGAGCTCTTGTGCTCCCTGCGGTCTCAGTCAGTGTTATTTTACACATTTGTTGTGTTGGTTTGGCTGGATGACACCGACCTTGTCAAGCTAACAGAGCTGCTTACTGTGTACCAGACGTTTCTCCTCGTCAGCACAATGAGAGGAGAGGGGATGGTTCGGTTAAACAGGACACACACACACTATAGAAACAGACATAAACACAGGGACGTCAGCGGATGGACGCTTGCTGCAGATGGATGTCACAGTGAAACCCTGTACTGATGAGGAGGAATGTTGCATCTCAGCTCCAGCAGGCCGGATTCTGCGGCTGCTGTCAGCCGGTGGTTTTGAGACATCCAGACTGTGTGAACAGCAGCTGGATATTGTTTCTCTCAGCATGAACATTTTGAAGACAGATGTGGACGGCGGACCTGAGATGTCACATTTACATTTACAAAGCTCAAAGAATGATCAGACGCATGTGTTTCAAACAATCCAGGAGTGTGTGTACCTCAATGTTTGACCACAGCCTGAGGAGCGATCTTATTTTAGAAGTCACACGTCGATGTGAGATAAACAGCTCTGAGTGTTACAGACTGGAAACTGCGCACACACACACACACACACACACACACACACACACACACACACACACAGGTGTTGTGAATTATCACTGTGCAGTTCTGTCTGCCACTGGGCACGGGGTCACCAGAGGGAAGGAAGTATAACTGGTGATCCATTTCTGTTATAGACTAAATGACCGAATAAAGTCGTGTGTTGTCCTGTGTTGTTGTTAAAATGGAAACAGCGGCACCAACAACAACACCATTTGGAAACTCTATTGCCAGCTAGCTCTTGGCCAAAAAACATTTGAACTGTGGAGATAGAGTTGTGATGATGTCAGAATGACTTTTTGCGTTTCTGTCACTTAAGATGTTTCAGTCAGACAACTCACGTTCGAAATGTTTATTACAAAGCAGAACATAGTTAGAGTTTGGCGTCTCGGCTCTGACCTCATCACTCCCCACAGATATGTTCACATGAGATATTGGGGAGTGATGATTGAATATACCCCCCCCCAAAAAAAACTGCACGCATTTGGAGCCCGACGCTACTGATGTGAGGATCTACTATGTGTGGGCAGCGATACTTGTGCAGGGCAGCAGCGGCATTGACGAGGCGGAGGGAGAGAAGGGAAATTTTGCAGCATAAATAGCCCGCCCAGTTGAGAGGGTGCGTTTGTAAGGTGGTCTGGAGAGTGAAGCATGTCACGCGTGTCTGTGGCAGCGCAGCTCGAGTCGGCTGCCTGAACCAGCTCGCAGGCATCGCTTCATTTGAGATGTAGCCGTCTGTCTGTGTGATGAAACTGCACATAATGGAAGTCTGGAAGGAAAAGCAGATTTGCTCATTGTTATCTCAATAATAAAGGAACCTATATTGCCCTGTGGTAACCTGCAGTACTTTAGTTATGTGGATGTTCCACAGCGACTGAGTTGCCTGTTCACTTACAAAACATTCTGTAGCCCCGGAGCTGAATTGTCCTCCCAGCATGTTTCACCGTATCGTTCTCTCTCCTGTTCATCTTGCATACATCCTGCTGTTACTGCTGTTAATTCTGGTATTGCTTTGCCTACCTCAAGTGCTCGGCCTTGAAGCCACTACTGGTCCTCTGAGATAACTTCAAGACTTGTGCTGATTGGAGTCTTGATTATTTCACAAATTCGGGTGTCTGTGATGAAGTTGCTTTTCTATCTCTCAGGGAGCCAAGCTTTGAGTTCCATGCAAGAAACCTTTAGCACAGCTATGATTTGACATTACGAAAGCCCCTCTTTGTTTAGAATAACAATTTGAAATCTGGCACTTTGACATACATCCCAATCTTCAAGTGTTCTGGTTATTTCAAGTTACCGTCATCAGTATCAGAAATTAGACCCCAAAGAAGTCACACACTGGAGAGCTTTCTTCCATTCTTGGGCTTGAATCAACATCAGCTAATGACAACGTTTTGAAATGCCGATTTTCCACTCAATCCTGTGAAGATGCATCTTTGGAACAATGATCTGCAGCTCGTAACACTTCTTCTCTCTTTCCAGCATGTTACGCCAAGAACTTCGGGCCCAAAGGGTTCGGTTTCGGCCAAGGAGCCGGGGCTCTGGTTCACGCTCAGTGATGGATGAACTGGATCACACAGACACAAACACAACTTCATACATTCCTCTGTCCAACATGAACTACAACTCACCCTATTCTCATGTTTTTTTCCCCCCCCTTTTGT
>OMLP01032369.1:14866-39085 GCA_900302685.1 Spondyliosoma cantharus | reverse complement strand
GGATGGGTCGCGACAGAGGCTCCTGATTGGCCGTGGCGTTTTCTGGAGGCAGCCTGTGAGATCGCAGCTTATGTAGGTTTGTCCTCAGACTGAGGTCGATAAGCATCTGAAACTAAGCTACACAGCATTTATCAACAGCAGGGCGATAGCGCGGGCTCATTCCCACACTAAAATTGGACAAGATCTTGTCTTCCGTCTCCACACAGACAAACTGTCTTTTGTCTCCCTGCTAAATCTTACTACTTCACTTCAGGCTGTCATACTATGTGAGGATGTTTTTTGTTTTGTTTTGCAAGATTATGCAGTCAACAGGTTCAGGTGTGTGTGTCGCCATGATAATTTGGAGAAATTAACACCGTCATTACGTGAAGGCATCATCTGCAGTCATTACACAAATCCTCTTATCTCTCCAATAAAAGCCTCCAGGCAATTGTGGCAGCATGTGTTAGTTTGTGTTTATTTGTGATTGTGTGAATGCATTTAGGAATGCCGAGCTGATCACCTTGCCCCTGGCGCAATGCCATTTCTCGATTTTTCCTTGCCCCAGCGACAAGGGGCAGTGGTTGATATCCCCCCCTTAGGAAATAAGACAACCCTTCAAGAAAGGAGCATAATAGTTTCAAACGACAGAGTTCTCATAATCTTTTAAGGGTGCCTCTGAAAAACTTCTGCTCGAGTAACCCTCAATCTTCACCCTAGTCCCGTACCACATCAAGTATAGGCACAACCGTACCCGAGAAGTGAACATGCTAAACAAAGGGGTGGGGCTAAGAGGTGCGTTGGGTTCGGGCCTTTGCCCTACACATCCACTTTGCGCGTTCACGTCCAGGGATTCTAGTTGGGATAGAATGGTAAAGTGAAGTGTAAGGACTTTTTCAGAGGCCACTTTCAAATTAAGGGTTACACAAACTCTGTCGTTTCAATGCATTATAGTCCCTTTCTTCATTGCAAGCTACGACAGTTGTTACTTGTATGCTGATGTCTTTGTTGCCAAATAGCTAGCTAGCTAACGTAAAATTGTTATTGCTGATTTGTGCATGACATTTCTGCATTTTGATGTGTTTCAGAGTGCACTTCCCCACTTTGATAGCATGTGCCGCTGAAATTCAACTAAAGTTCAGCGGCGAAGTTGTCGCACTCGGTAGGGCAGGGCAGACTGCTAATCAGTGTTCTTGTTTCTTTGATGACTTGATCGATAGTGTGAAGCTGTGAACAGATTACTAGGGTCCATTCGTCTCTGACGCCATCAGATAAATGTCAAATGGCATTGTCATGATGCCAGGATAACCAAAATACATTTCCACAGTAACACAAGAGAAAGTACCAGCCGAAGACGGCATATTGGAAATGTCCGGTCGTGTCCGTTTACGTGAAGACAGTTGACGAGTCCATTTACCATTTCAACCACTCCCCCTTGTAACTCTGTTCTAAGGGGAACGGGGGCACACTGGAATTGGGCCCAAGGTTGAAAATGCAATTTCTAAAACATCCATACCAAGAAAAATATACTTTTTGGTCCTTGGTCACCTTTCACTGTACATGCCCTTCTCCTCACTCAGTGATAGTATCTCGCAAGCATGCACATATTTATAACCTAAAGCTTCTTGCAGATTTCCGCGAAAGCCTCAAAAATGCTTACCCGTGCAACCATCAAGCACATGGAGTGATATTAGTTTAATGCATGGCATGATTAATTGAGAGCCGGAGACACTCCGCGGCCTGGTTCTTGGTTGCATTTAGATACAGAGATACATCTCTACGGTATGAACCGGCTGTCCTTTGGTTGCAATGTCATGTATCATGCATTACCTAACATATTAATCACCATAAAGATGACTCAAATATAATTAGATTTTTTTTTTTCCCCCCAGTGCATGCCTGATTTGCTGTTTCACTTTCCTCAGTGTGAGTTTGAGGTCATCTCCCTCTACGATCGCCCGGCAGGAATGTGCTCTCGGGGAAGTGTTGGGGGCTATCCCTCACCTCTTCTCGCGCTGGGAATGTCTCCCGCGCTCCTGCTCTCTGCTTCCATTTCTATCTACTTCACTGATATGAACGGTGCTTTTATGGATGAGCCGACTAATGAAGGATCCATCTTCTGTGATTAACATTTTCCCAGGCCCGGGAATCGTCTGTGGGTTCAATTATCACTCAGGAGCCCACCTATTGTTCAGGTGGCATGCGCCTGCTAAGTGGAGGTTTATACCTTCAACATTGTGCATTAGTGCACATCAATTATGCAGGTGGCAGCAATTACGTATTTATGTATTCTGATAATTACATTTTTAATACAGCAGATGTCAGCCTCATTTATAGCAGTTAATGAAAATGAATGACAGCCATTTTACAGCGGGACGTTCGACCGAGTGCTGAAAATACGCGGCCGAGAGTCAGTTTCACATGGGTGACTTCGGCTTCGTCGCGAATGAAAATGATGTTTCCTTTATTGATTAGGAGACCTTAAATAACACCAAGTTGTAATTTTATTGTCGGGATCATGGTTCATTTGCATAATCATGCACTAAGTGCTCTGCTACAAAATGTCTGCAGTACATTCATCCCCCATGTGTGCATATGGTTTTTCAATAATCGGGCGAGTGGAGCTGATGCCCGCGCATCATTGTAAGTACGCCATTACGCAGTGCATCGCTATTTTTCACCCAACTTTGTGAGGTTATGAAGAACATGCCAATCACTCCCCTCCACGTCATCAAGCAACTCTGCAGCTCTCTTGCATAACCCGATGCTATAAAAGGAACAAACTAGGGCAAAAGTTTGCAGGGAAGGACTCCGCAGCATGAGGGGGGAACACTCCTAAAGAGTTTAAGGACTCTGTGCCCAAATTCATGATGGCATTTTGTCCAGCGACTGACATCTGAAAAGTGAGTCACCCGCTATGAGTGGCATCCCCACAAAAGAAGCCCAGGAGAGAATTGACAACGATTCAACAGCAATTTGTGCAGCTTCTTTTTTTTTTTTTTTTTTATTTCTTTTTTTAGGGGGAAATGTTGCGTTTACTGTCCAGTCATTTGTACCGATGCGAGACTCATCCTCACATGCCCGTAGGAGAATGACTCCACACGCTAATGTCAGTAGTCACATTTCCAGAAATATCTCCGTTTCATTCACCCACCGTAAGGAGTAAAAATAAAATCAGTGTACATGGCCAACGTCATCACGAGCCATAGCCTCTGCACACAGGAGCCCTCTGACACACTTCCTGCTTTGAACTCTCCCGTCATGCCTCATCATCACTGAGCACGCTCTCGTATACCAAGCACTTCCTATACCCCAAGGTGTGTGAATTATTTGTTGGCCATTAGGAGGAAGGCTGCGTTCTGCGAATAGGGATTGTTGTCAGCAGTGAAGATACTTCTGAGATCCACTCTAAATGCAGATTTCATGAAGCGTTTGACAAGTGCAGGGAGACTAGCCATTGGGAAATAACCTCGACTATAATCAAATAAAAAAACAAGAGGCTTTCAGTTCCACTTAGCTCTTTGGCAGGTGAGCTGGTCACTGCTATGAGCACTCCAGATCCAACCTTGGTGCTCTTTTGGGAGGAAAGACAGATACAGTCTGCACCTGCTGTGCTTGATTAACTGAAATGTTCTGGATTTCCACAAGGTTTTGATACAGTGTAGTGCCGCAGATAAGATGATTTCAAAAGGACTACAGTAAAACAGTTCCATTACACCAAACAGATTGAGCCTCCGTGAAAAAACAAACAAACTGTCAATTGTTTCTCAATCTATTGGCATATTTCTTTGGATTACACCATGTTGTACTTGTCTTGATTTTTCATGCCTCTCTTTTATTGCAGCTTGTTGTTTTCATCAAGCACAAAGTCGTCTCTTGACAGACGATTAGATATTCTGAATACAGCCTTATCTGTGAAGCTCATTGGCTATGAAGTGCAAAATTGGACATGACTCCCCTGGGTCCGGGCCAACACTTCTGTCTGGGCTTAGTTAAGTTTGGAGCTCGTGCATCAAAATCCACTTGGCAGAGGAGGGCCCCACACAGACAGAGAAAACTGTGAAAATGAGTGTGATGTTAACGAGACATGCGGGGGTCGTCGTGACATCCACAGATTTTTGGCGTTTTTTTTTTCTTTTTTTTTTTTTTCCGCTCCCCAGTGTCAGCGCTGTGTTGTGGACTTGTTTTGGTGGCTGGCGAAGTTAAGGGCATATGTAAATGATAACTGATCGATACCTGCCAGCACTCGCAGAGAATCTGGGCTTCGGCCTGAGCCGCGATGCATTGCTGTCTATCAAACCGCGGACTTCTCCTCTAAATTGAAAATCCAATACTTGTTCACGGAGCTCCAGATATTGCGATTAATTAAATTTTCGTCACGCCGTCAGTCTTTCACCTCCTTTTCCCCCCACTGGTGATTCATGGGGTGGAAAAGCAAGAGTCCATCTTCCTTACTGTCTCTCTTTTTCCGCTCATCCTCCTCCCCCAGCTTTCTTGCTTGAGGAGAGATTTCCAGAATGAAAGAGATGTCAAAAAAGAAAAAGAAATAACAGTCAGAAATATGACAGGCCGGTGTCAAAACAATTCACCCGTGGTAATATTTGTGCAAAGGAGCTTTAACATGGTGACAGAAATGCACATGCAATATTCATGAGATAGATCTCAGGAGCTCTTCAGATGGGTTTCATGTGCGAGGTGGTGATTGACTGGCTTATAATTGTCTTGGTCATCAATCGAGCAACACTGACAAGGACAAAAAGGACACTCAACAAAGGCGTGAAATGTGAGAGAATGCCAAGACTCACAGCGAGCTAACAAGCCTTGCCAGTAAACAATGTTGTCCCAGTATCTGCGTTATTTGACGAGGAAATTAATGCGCCGGAATGACGGATGATGAATAAACGAGTATCTTATCAGAAACGACAACGATTGGAATCGGAGAACGAATCCAAAAAAACCTGCCTGATAATCCTCGAACACGATGGCTTTCAAGTGCAGTTTTATTCATCAACCCTCACTCCCTTGTGTCCCTCCAGCCTCCATGCCGAGGCTCCACTGCAACCTGTTGCCTTGGAGACGGTCGAGATCCAAAACTGTAGCGTTAAGGCAATAATAAGCAATGTTTCCTTTGCTTTTTTTCGGTTAATTGAAAAACTGCGCCAAAGCCATGTTTGTTTCCAGACTTGGTGTGGACTTAATTGTTTTCCACATGGCAGGTAAGAAGCTTATCCTGTCACACAAACATTAACTTGACACCGGCCGTTGCTTTACATCTCGCAGCCTGGAATCCGCGTGACAGCCCAATTATTGTTTAAAAGCAGCGCCTTGGACAAAATTTCAATTACAACCCACTGGAAGGCTGTCAACCTGGTGCAAAATCCACTTATGAAAGATAGAGGAAGTCATTATCGTGCTAGTGTACCGCTAGTAATTAAGTAAAGCAAATTGCAACTGGTTATTATCTTCTAATTAAGTTTAAGTCAGCGTTCACCTCCCCCTCTCCTCTTGCATCATCATCACCATCGGCAGCATCCTCTTGCCTGCGTCTCTCCTCACTGTTACTGTCCCATTTTGTGCCCTGAATCCTTCGGAGAAGCTGTGCTGCAACATCCTATCACAATACATCAACTCACTCCTCCTCCCCACTTTACGCACTTTAACTATATCCTCCGCTTCTCCCGCGGCCCTCTTGGCTCTTGTGTGCGCAGGTTGGGTTATGCTGGTTCTCTCCACTGGGGAAACAAGCAGGAAATTGATGGATGAGTGGGCTGGAGCTCGCCATTTCCCAAATCACGTCCTGAGGATCTTAAAAGCAAAGGGGGATGAAAACAGGATGGGGCTCTGCGCTGGTATCAATCTGCCCGCTGCCTGCCCCTGACGGATGGCCCAAACCACTATCCATAATTACCTGCTTGTTAACAGGAGAGAGAACACAGCGGACCGAGGGAGGAAGCCCCTCCACTCGAACATGCTTCTCAGTCTCGGCGATGCCCTCCTCTCGCTGTGGATGCAGTCGTGGGCAGCCGTCGAACGCTTCTCTCATTGTATCTTGTTCAGCAAGATAGACATCAGTCATCAAACTTTGGCTTAGGGACAACCTTGCTACGGTCAATGTAATGGAGTGCCGGCCGGCAGCTCTGGACCCACAGATTGATGCCGGTGCGTTGATTAATGCCAGGGCACACCCGCCCAGGTTAGTGGAGGCCTGACAGCTTTATTGATAAATTAAACAGATGGCCGCATGAAAAGCATAAATCTCTCAACTCCTCTTCAAGCTTTTTTTTTTTTTTTTTTTTTTTCCCATCCTTGAGCATTCCTCAGGGCTAATCTGAAGTGGTGGTTAGAAGAACTGTCAGCTTCTAAGCCACCAAAGTCTGTGTTTGTTTTACTGGCGTCTACAAATATCGGTTTCGGGATTAGAATTCAAGGTCGTATGAGAACAAGCCTTTTTCAAAGTTCACAGAGTCGCTGGAGCGGAACTTCTTGTTAAACTCGGAGCCAGTGTTTAGCTCACTTTGATGTCTTGGTTGGCTGCAATCAAATGTAGCCCACTGGATCTAAGTGAAATTAATGCAAAAGAACGTCCTTAAAGTCAAAGTTTTGACTGTAAAAAAAAAACTGGTCAGGTCTACCGCGGCAAATTAGTGGCGGAACTGCCTATGTAGGTCACAGACACCCTTTCAACATCCGCCATCGTTATTTGATCAGAGTTAACAAAGCTGATCAAATAACGAGCCAACTCGAGCAGGAGCGAAACAAATCTTAAACCAAGGGCCGAGAACCAATCCATCAGGGATCCGAAACAGGGCGAGAGGAGGAGCGTCAAAGGAAATTAAATCAAAGGGAACAACACAAGGACTCAGATAGAGAGATAATGCCCGCTGCCCCCCTCCACACACACACACACATCCCTTCTTCACATTCCCCTCCGTCGTCTCTCCTACCAGACAGATGGATGCACTTTTGAAGAGGAGTCTGAGGAAACTTTTAATGAACAAGAAGCGGGCTGAGGGGCTTTTTGAATTATCTCATGGTCGATAAGCACCCCACAGCGCAAATGGCAGTGCGAAGGGCTTTGGTCAGATAAACAGCATCTTTTCAGAAGACGAACAGAGGAGGGAGCTGACACTAGAGGAGAGATTAGCGGGGTCTTCTTTTCAGGGCTTGTCAGGCCCATTGGACAGGAGTCGAAACCATGCAAGAGAGGTCTGAGAAGAGTGGGAGGAGCCACGGGGAAAAAATGTCGAATTTCAAGGATTGTTTTCATCTTCATTGTTGCTGGTTAAAAAATAAGATGTTCAATGAATTGGAAAAACCTGAGCTAAGGTTTTTTTTGGTCAATCAGTCGAGCAAAAGTCACAAAACCCACACATGATGAATCCTGCCAAGTATCCTGAGGATTTTCAATCCGATGTCCATTTGCCTACGTTCGGTGCCAATGCTGGGAGGAGGTAAAAGTAAGAATGTGGAGGAGTTTGGTTTGTTGGATTCTCATTCCAAGGTCATGAAAATTGGATTGGTGAGCCATTGACTCAAGGCGTCGGTAGTTAAGGAGGGTTTGGAGGTCCTCGGGATTGCAACTCAACAATCAACAATTTTTCTGTCCAGAATTTCTGATGCAAAAAAAACTCCAAACAGAAAATAAACAGCAACAACATGTTCACGTTCTGACCAATGAGTACTCGGTAGTCATTACTATATCATTACATTAGTACTCAGTACTCATTGGTAGGACCACACCCATCTTCAAGCCAATCTTCGTTTCAATTGTGCTGACAAAAAGACACACATAAAACATACGAACACCAGGCAAAGTACTCAGAGTTTGCCGCAGTGACTCATACAGACTCACAAGGTGAAAACATTATTAGCCAACACTGTGCCAACACCGCCACACACTTCTAGTTGCTCATTAGTGATGATCGGAAGGGATTATTTTTGTAAGGGTCGCAGTGTTTTCTCTGTAATTGTGTTGTGGCAGCGGTGGCGAGGGGTAAAGTTTGGGATTTGGTCCATGTTCATGCCTGTTGGTCTTCATTTTGATCAGTAACTATTGTATATATTCAGTTGTGTGTGATCATGATTAGCCAAGATGCAACACTGAGTGACATCACTGGATGCCATTAATCAGGTTATATGCAGCTTCCTTTGAGCCACAAAAAGCTTTATAAGACGCTTTTATGTGGAAAATTAGCAGAGTTATCCTTTAAGCAATATAATTAGCATGTTGTTTAATGCTATCTGCATTTTAACAAACTAATGGCAATCAACACACGTGAGATGGATATCAACTTGAGAATCATAGACCCAACTCAACAGCCTCCATGATCTGCATTTTAGTCTGGGGGATCAAAGCTCATGGCCTTTGACCTTTGGAAAGTGTTGTCACAATCTCTCTTTGATATCCTCGGATCAATTAAAGGCTCTCGTGGGAAGCACGCATGTGTGTGTAATTGCACCAAGGTTAGAGAACAAACGTAGGGGTGATTGATTAGCTGGTGCCCGGTCACGCAAAACAAACAGAGAAGCATGATGGATTCCCCCGGTGTCACAACCTGGAGGGACCGAAAACATTAGCAGTCACACGCGGGCTCAAGCAAGCCAGCTCGGCATATACGCAGGAGACAGACGGAAGAAAGAAGATAAATAAGTATTGGCTGGTGTTCAACCTACCTGTATGCATACCTGTTCTGATATTACAGTACATCGGTGCACAAAAAATGATCACAGGAAGTATGAATGTGAACAAACACACCGTGTTTCCACACCTGAATAATCGCATCCTGCCAATTTTGAGCATTTTTAATATCACACTAGACAGAAGCCGCTTATTATCCTGTGATGGTTATTATTTGGCATTGTGGAAGGAGATGAAAAATGCATGCCTGCATTACTGCCGAGGAGATAACCCGGCACCGTAAGCGATCAAAATAAAAAAGAGAAAAAGAAAATGTGTAATACATCCAATGATTTTCTCATAATCTTAAATATGTTTATGGGAGGCCATTCATCAGCGTTAGCGATTATTAAAAAATGCAATAAAAATAAAAAATACATGGCGACACAGTGTTTGAGTGAATTATGGAGGAGATGTTCGAGGGCGAGGGAGCCGCGTTACATCCCTCACGCTGTGTCAGTGCGAGGGAGTCAATCTAAATTTTCTGCAGCCTGCGCCTTTAAATCAGATCTGCCATCATTTACTGCATTGCAGATGAGAAGGCAGGTCATTAGAGCCACCAATCGTACACTTCATTGATCCCAGCAGTATTAATGAGATCAACCTGTTCGCCTAATGGACAGCCTCCCACGGGGGAGCTGGAATGGTCAGGGGGGTGATCCCAGCAAGACCAGTGTAATTGTCTTAGTGAGCCCGTGTGTGTTGTTTTGGGCTACGAGTGTGTGTGTGGTGGGCCCCTTTAGCATTCTTACAGGGCTTTTAAAATCTTTATTGACCTGTGAAGGTGAATGTTTTAATGACCTCTCATAAGCAGGGAGGTATACTATGTGGTTAATGTGGTAAATGGGATGCACCCTTAATTGAGCTGAGCTCTGCACATTAAGTCAGGTGAGATGATGTGCACTGATAATTTTCGCAGGAAGAAGCGGTTTTCATCTCAGGAGGGTTGATTATAATGTGCACCGGCTGAATGTATTATTGCATTTAGCTGAATGATGTTGAGTATCATTTGAGGGCTGAATCTCCGATTTTTTTTTTTTTTGTGAGGCGGCGAATGTGTAAATGACTCTGAGAAAATTACACCCTCCGTGATTTCTTCTTGTTTTCATTTCCCCCAAGGAAACTGCTTCACACTCTTCCTCAGCAGGCAGTAAACATAAACTGTCAGCCCGCATTTGCAATTTTACCAAACAAACTTCTAGCTCCACGTAAAGGCCGTTAGGCCCAATCAATGCCAACAAACTGACACCCGCAGATGAATCTGTTAGAAAAATCCCTTAGCCTGGAGAATAGGCGAGCGGGGAGAGAGCCTTGGCATTCCTAAGGAGCTATCCGTCATTATGATCTGAGCACACGCCAGAAACAGATGATATACAAACATAATATCATTTGCTGGAGCTTACCATGCGTGAAATATCATTTTTCAGGACGACGAAAAGGAGAGAAAAGAGCAAAGAATGCAATTCTTTGGATCCTTTCCAGTTGTTTTAACTGATTTGTTTTTGTTGCTGCAGTCCTTAAATAAGCAGAGAGTAATGGCATGCGGCGGTTTAAACCAAAGTGATGGATATGTTTGCTGAAATCATGTAAATGTGAGTGAAATTTATGGACCGTGTTGAATGTTTTACCAGAACACGCGGTCATGTAGGAATCAATCAGGGAACAAAATGTAGTACAGTCCTGTAGAGGCGAGTCTGGGGTGCTCTTGATGATCTGAGATGGAGAATCGGTTTGTGCATTTTGCGTCCGTAGATTTTGATATGTCCCAACAAAAAAAATGTCTATGCATTTTTGACTGAAAAGCAAAGAAAACACATTTCATTTCCTCCTCGACTGCAAATTTTGATGCAATTCAGGTCAACTTCGCTCAGCCAAATAGTGTGAAAGGCATCCAAGAGTCCTTCAGATCTGTGTTAGTGCTGCCTCTGTGGATTTTGTGGGTCAAGGGGAGCTGGGCACAGCAGGATGGTATGAGCACTGTGGGAAAAGTGCAAGGTACCGGACAAGGTCTGAGGAAGGGCAGCTTTTGATTAAGACCTTTCTACGACACTGCTCATATGGAATTTCCACCCGCGCTGCTGCTTTAATACAGTGAGGTTATTGGCAACCCTGTTTGGCAACCTTCATGTTTTAGCTCTGGGTCAAGAGCGGGGTCCTGTGGCAGATGAAATGCACAACACTCCATCGGTGGATTCTATTAAAAGCGAGGCTTACACAAATTGTGTGTGTGTGTATGTGTTTGTGTGGGAAGGCTGGCATGATTTATTGGGGGAAATTGGGTCATTGCACTGTAAGTCATCAAAGGAAAACAGTGGGAATCACATCGCATACAAAAAATTATAAACAATGATGATGTGTAGGTGTCTTAATAAGATCTGTTTTCCTTCGGCATACTTGTGTTATGTTTCTCAACAGGAGTAAAAGTGCAATCAAACTATTCAAAATCACAAAGGAACAGACAATTTTGAACACTTAATTTGTTAAAAAAAGATTGCACAGCACTCTACTTTAGCCGTGCATGTCTCATTATGAAAGTCTGTCCAGTGTAAAAAAGATATAATATGTAGCATTTCAGTGTTATAGTGTCTAAAAACAACTACATTTTGTTGAGTTGTGTACTTAAGGTTATCACAAAGGTTACAACCATTACTGAGAAAACTGTTATTCTATGTTCCCCCATGACTCGTTCACAGTGTCATCAAACTTGTTCGTTTGCATGGTTTTGATGGAGGGACCCCTATTGTGCAACAATTCCTTCATAAAAGCCATTCTTAGCTGCCATCAATAGTCCTAGGGCGACCAAAACCAGATATAGCAGGGAAGTTGAGCCTTCTCCAGCTATGTTTGTGGTGACAGAAGGCGGTCTTTTGAAGGAGACTTGGGACATTTCCATCCATGTTTGTGGCAACCGAAACTGGATATTTTTCCCAGAAAGTTTGGCCATGTCAAGCAGCTCTTATGGCGACAGCAGCAGGTCTTCTGAAGGGGACCTCGTGGCATTCATAGCTGTCTATATGGCGGCGAAAGCGGCAGTTTTCAAGGAGACCTCGGGACCTTTCCGGTGGTGTTTGTGGTGATCCACAAGCAAGTGTTTCTGTGCCTAAACCTAACCGGAGCATAAGCACAGCGTTGTCACAAGAGAGAAATAGAGAATGTAACCTAAACAAACGCAAAGTTGCAACGTACAGCTTGAACTTATATGCGCAGAAATGTACATTTGGGCTGCCAAACTACAACTCATTCGGACTTTATCATCCTCGGTGTGGTGCTGGCCCCTCTAAAGCAGATCCAGGACACAGTCTCCTTATTGATTCACTGGGCCGGCAGCTGTGGGACTGTGAGGGAGTGACTCTGGCTCTGATGTGCTAACAGATGATACCTGAACTCTACTGGTGAGGCATCCAGGCACTGATGCCCAGTCAGGGCTCAGCAAGGCGGGCTGATGGACCACCCCGTGGGGACGCAAGTAGCTACCCAAGCATGGCAGGCAGGAGAGAGATAGAGAGGGAGAGAGAGGAGGTAGGTGGCGGCTGTTTAGCTTGGAGGGAGAGGAGGGAGGAGAGGAGAGCAATGAGGAGAGACAAGAGGGAGAGGAGAAACTGCAGAGTGAGGCGGCACACATGTAAGACAGGGCACGGTCAGTTACCCCTCTGCGCTACAGTAACACTGGAAGGTGGAAGGTAAAAGATAAGGAGGCGAAGAGGCAGGATTGGCGAGAGAGTATGACTGTTACAGAATCACAAAGAAACTAAATAAAATGAAGGAAGAATTGCGGATGTCACGGTGGCTTGAGGGCTCAGACATGTATCACATCAACTGTAATCTCCTGGGTTTTGAAAACAGCAGGGGTCCTTTGTTGTTGTGCCATGCCTCTGTTTCTCTTCTCACATTTAGTGTTTGCCTCTCAACTGTATACCATCAACTAAACAAAAAAATATGCAGCTAAATTAATCTTTAATAAGCTAAATGAAACCTAAAATGAATTAATCATGAAATGCATCAACAAAGTCAAAGGATGCACCGATTCCAATCTGTTGGATCAGGATCAGGCACGATACTGAATTTACTGTGGAAGATCGGGTATCTCCAACAAAACCCAGGCTGATCCACATTACACTGATAATATAATTATAAAGCAAGGAATCTGTCTGTCTGTTTTTCTGTATCTCGGGAACTGTTTGTCTGTTCCACTTCATACAGGACCCAAGGAAGTGCAGTGTCAGATTTGGACACGCAACACATTCAATATTAATAAATCTTGACTAAACAGCAAAGTCAACTCTGTGCAGCAGCAGGGCCCTGGCTTCAGTGCTCTGCAGACAGAAGTGATCCCTCTAACGTGATTTCATGGGGAAGCAGACATAAACAAAATGGAGATTAGGGTGGTGCAACAACTTGCAAAAGAAGAAACAAAAGCAGAAGTTTTGATGAGACTTTGATTGGGAGATGCGGTCAGCATGGGTTTTTCTATTCTTCAGCAAGAGCTTGAGGTGAGAGTTTCTGTCAACAGTAATATGCTAGTTTTTGTTAGCCTCAAGGGTTTGAATGTTGACCGCTGTCTGGCAGCTGTCAGCTGCTCCAGAATGCCTCTCTCATTGGTTGTTGAGGTCCGGCTTGGAAAGTACTAGTAATCATCCTGTTTTCACATCATTAGAGCTGGGCGGTATAACCAAAAATGGTTTGATTGAAATACGGTTTCACGGTATATAACGGTATTTTTTTTCCCATGCATAATCAGGTGTTCAAAGCATTTTCTACTGGTTGAGAGATGAATTACTAGCCCCTTTTAGATAGGAAAGGTGGCCCATTTGCTGCAAGGTAAAGGTGGCACTCTATCTATGAGGGAGGTGTAATTCCTTCTTTTCCAAAAAGCCGCCACTGGGGTCGGCGTAAACATGTGACGTGACGTGAAGCACGAAGTTGGGTGTGAACAGTGATGTACAACATATGCATCGGAAGAAATGTGGCAACACTTTATATATTTATTTATTTATAGACCCGTCGCCCATATTCTCGCCTCCTCAGTCAACAAACACACGCCGATGTTAAACCCCCGCTATTAAAGGAAGCAACAGACAGCTAACAGGAAGCAGGTCAAATTTGTCTTCAAAATAAGAGCTTTACATTGCATCCCATTGGAGTTTAGAACTGGGTTCTTAGCGGGGGGCTTTTAATTTGAAAGTAGCGAGTGTTAGTAGCCTGCCGCTAGAACAAGCTAGCTGTCAGCTACAGAGACGAGGAGACGCGAGCATCTCCCGGATCTCAGCAGCTTTCCAGTTGCTCATTTTGACATCCGCGGATGAAGTCATGATCTGCAATGACTATCCTATCCATCTTCACCGTAACATAACACCAGAGCACTACCGTTTACCTTCGCAGTTGCACCATGCCTGTTTAGAAGCACAACACTGAAAAGGGTCCGGTCTGAAACAGTGTCGAGCAGCGCAGCGTTCCGAACGTTGTGTAATCAAATACACCGGTATGCTGGTATATTAAAAATTCATATCATAACGAAGATATACACCGGTATTCGGTGTGAACCGGTATACCGCCCAGCACTACACATCATAATATCAAACATGTTTGATTTTATGTGACAGCCCCGAAGAGTCTGTGCACAGTTCAGGAGGTTTAAGACTGGATCTGTAAACCCCCACATATTACTAGATAATCTTAATGTTAAACTGCATGATTTCAATGGGAACTGCACTAGTATGTTAAATTTGGGAAAAGAGAGCAGTGATGTTGGACCAGTATGTGTAGATGGAATTTAGATACAGGAATAAGCTGTATATACCAAGATAAAGCGCTGACAGACATCACTCCCTGACTCCATATTGGCCTTTAACTACTCCCTTAAAAGCTGCCATTTTTTTTCTTTTGAGTTTCAAGACCCAGAAAACATGTAATGTGACACCAGTAAACTGCTCACACATGTTCATCTTGCTAAGCTTTTGATTGTTTTATACCAAAAAGGACACCAAAGAGATGAGACACAGACATCGTGATGACGGCGAGTCAAGCTTTCTTGGGATGGAGTGCTCACTCCCTGCTGAATAACACAGTTTTGTGTTTTGCGCTTTGATTTTTTGGCCTGTGTGAGTACAAAAATGGCCATACTTAAAACCATAACGATACAAGTTTTCTTGTTCGGGCCAAGTAAGTTTGACCAAAGTTTCAACCAATAGAATAAATAGAAATTATGCAAAAAAAAAAACTTGGATAACCACAGGACCAGGAATGGCTATGTTCCTCTCATTTCCACCGCATCAGAAGCTCTACGCCCAGGACAAACGCTTGGCAATGAATGCGTGGCATCTTAGAGCGTGGTGTGTTTGAAATTGGGCTTGATCAGGCCACCGTGGAGATTATGGCTGCAGTGTGTTGTGGCCTGCAGCTTCGAGTGCGAGCCCCTTGCCAACAAGGGCTGAAACAGAGACATGGCAGGAGGCATTAAGGGGCTTTGGAGATAGAAAATCTTGTGGTTATTGTGTCGAAAGACGGCATTTATGGCAAAGGCGCAGCTTACTCTTTGACTAAGCAGAAGTGTAAGTATGGATTATGTTGGACAGTGTTTTCGATGAAGCCAGGCGAACAGTAAAAGCGTCAGAACATAGTTTTTACAAAACGACGATGCCAGGACATACCATACTCAAGATATTACTTAATGAGATCGCATTACTGTCAGAAAAAAGGTTAAAGAATTAGCCTGTGCATAATTTAGGTTTTATTAAATCTTTCAATATTATCTCTGCAATTGCGCACCTAGTATTCTTCCAGGGCAGCACAAAGTACCTTGCCAAGCTTGGAAGCTTTACAATACACTAACTGTAGCGCCTCACAGGACATTTCTACACACAGCTCTGCCTGTCAGTGTAGAAAACAGTAAAAACTTCTCTGGTCATTTTCCAGAATTTTCCCCTGGAAATCAACCAACCCGGGCACCAGCACACATTTGCACAGGTAGAGAAACAAAGGCAAATATGGATTCACATATGAATGTGTGAGCACAGCAAGGCGGCTGAGCGTTAACGCTTCTAGCTTCAAGGCTTTCTTCATGAGTTTGGAAGCTGCATAAGCAGCGCTCCAATTCCCAAACTTGCCAGTCCACCTGATAAACTTTGCTTTTGAACAGTGCTAACAAACGGGTGGAGGCACACAAGGCCTTTTTCATCAGAACCAAATTATGACACTGGGGAAAATACCACAGACGGTCTACGGTAATAAATTCCAATGCCCGAGTTGTGTTTTTTTTTTCCCTTTAAAACTGTGAATACAAACAGAACAGTGTGTCCTCTGGGCACAGCATTTCCTCAAGGTTTGTACTATGTATCTGACGTGGAGCTATTGTATTTAAAACAGATAGCCTGGCACTGTACTGTGAGTATTAATCAACCCTTGATGGTGCATGTCCTCCACTCTGAAAGTGTGTCACCTATAACATGCAAAAGTACCTGCAAGAAGTGTGTATGCCCTTACAGCTACATGCTTGTGACATACAATAGGAGGTGGGACTCACAGAGTACGATCACGGTTCATTGCCCTCGATAACGATGGTATAACAAAACAGCAATTTTGAGAAACTTCATAAATGCAAGACAATATAATACATCACAATGTCTCAGTAACAGAAGAAGGTAAGATGGGCTTATGTATTCATACACAGCATGAAACAAGATGAATCTTAGGATAGTGCTTTTTTATAACGCCGACTGCATCTTGCTCATGTCCATGTGTATGTAAAATAGCCATAAAACTGGCAAAAGGCTGAATTGCCAGAAAACTGTTTGTCTGGACCGGGATCACAAGAGGAGTCATCGTGGGCGACGGGACTCAGCTAAGATGGACTTGGCCGTCCGACATTAGAGTAAACATGGCTGCACACCGAACGGGGACCGACCACAGCCTCCAAGACTCCGCTGAGGTCAGTTGGACAACAAGAGATGCAGTACAGAGGTGATTTACAGGACTATGACCTCGGGGGATGACTAAACGAGCAAATTGGCGCGTAGGAATATTTTCACATCTTATTCGTTGGATGGATTACTGTATTGGGACCAAACATGAGGTGATTGTGTAGAGACAAGCCAAGCTGAACGGCCAGAAGGCAGAACAGTTATGAGAGTTCAAACGTTTAAAAGAAGGATACGACTATGCCTCACAAAACATTTTTCAATCTGTGTAACTGTGCACTGTCCGCCTTTGTCCCACTGTTTGTTTCCTCTTCTTCAATAACTTGTTTAATAGTTCAAGTCTGCTATTATTATTATAGTTTTAACTTCTATTCACTTTACCCATGAATGACTACCATACGTCAAACTGATTGCCACATTGATATTTTGTGATACTCCCACATAGTCACTTCTATTAATACTTATGTCCAACTAAGGCGTACGTGCTAAGCATCACTTACAGTTCACCCAGTTTATTGCAGAACATTTTATTGCAGAGAATTAAAGCGAGGGACAGACGGACAGAGAGACAGACAGAGAGGGACGAGCTGACATTTTGATTAAGATGCCAACAAATTTTATTTGCTGTTTCAAAATGTCTCCTCCGTATTTCCCCCTGGACGTCTGAGGGTTAGACGGGACAGGTATTTTGCCCCAACTTCTGCTGTCAGGCATCGATCCTCCCTAGATTACACATCAGATGCAGCCACAGTTCACGGCAAGACAAGTGTTATAAATTATGGAGCAGCCAACAGATGAAGACTTGCATCTCTTGGGCAGACTCGCAATGTACCTAATGGCAGAATTCAATGTACAGTTTAAACTGATGTAAAGGTCAATGGCATCCAAAGCATGGAGCTGGGATATTATTGACCTTGTGTAAATATCAGCTTGAATGAAATTATTCGAAAATGTGGATATTTGTGTGCTAAAGCGCAGTGGTAATTTTGCTGAGGCCACATTGCCAGCGTTCCTTTTTCATCCAGCTCCCTTTAAATACGGCACATAATGCCATTTGAACATGAATCAGAGCTAACTGAATGTGTTTATATCCATTTTCTCTGGACAAACAATTTAAACTCTATTAGGCTCCTGAATAAGCCACTGGGTGTGCTTGCAGAGATTGAAAATGGAAAGCGGGCCCTTGCAAGCATGCCAACTCGAACTCTCCACGCCTCAAACAGGCAATTATCTTTTGTCGTATTTACCGTCTAACTCGTTGCCAATCATTCTGATCTCTCCTACATTTCTGTTCATCCCCTGTCACACAAACCTGCTTCCAGCCTCTCCCAGGTGCCCACTCAAATGGAAAGCAAGTAGGACAAGAATAATCATCTAAAATGGTGCAGAATTCCAGCTGGGAATAATGTTTGTGCTGAAAGAAAAAATCAGGGAACAAATTTGATTCTGAATCATTTTCTCCACATGCACACAAAAAACGACTTCAATTTATTCCAGTCGAGCCACACGAGTGGGTAATCATGTTTTGTTAGCAATGTGAGCGGAAAGCAAACTTTCAAGTCATAAACCATAAACCGTCAGTTGCGGGAACATATGCTAACAGTCAGATTTACTCACAAGGGGACAAGCCCGGCGGGCTATCTGCGGTGAGATTTGACACATCTCAGATTTAAATGTCTGTTTGTGTGTGTTAAAGTCTATTTGGGTGTACTTTGAGATTATTTATGTAAAGGATGCAGTTCTTTATGAGTTACAGTTGGGTTCATTCAGTTTGCCTGCCAGCCAGGAAATGAAACTCAAGACTGGTCACTGACAAAGAGACACTTCCTGTTTACCCATAATCCTCTGCCTGAGACTTAACCTGATGTGCTGGGTGTCTTTATTATAATTCCATAACCGTGGGCTGCCTGCTCCCCTTAAGCTGTGCCCTCTAGTATGAGCCTGAGAGGATGAGAAAGCCCATCTCCTCACTGCTCAGTCTAAATCTGACAGTCTCTCTTTGCCTTTCAGGGTGAGGAGGGGAAGCATTTTTTGCCCCTCTTCCCAGAGGGAGATGGGTGAGTGCCATGCTCACAGCATATAAGAAGATCACACGGCGATGCTGAGGAGTTGGCCATTTCATGGCAACTCTCCGCCGTGACAGATGGGCAGTGTGCTATTGCCATAGCCTAGAGTTTAAAAACCCAAGCTGCTTACTGAGTAAGTGAGAAGAACGGGGAGAGATGGTGGGTGGAGCCACTGCAGGATGGGGAAAAAATAAGCAGAGATGAAGAGAGGCATAAAGAAGAGACAAGATGACTGAAGTAAGACGTAAAATACTAGTTTGACAAAAGCGAGGAAAGAGTGTTGATAAGTATAGCTTTTAAAATACTCACTCCGAGCAAGACGAAGAGAATGCAACATACCATGACGAGAAGACAAAGAGCAAGAGAAGAATGAAAGAGACAGGCTGGATACCGCTGGAGCATGTTAGAGAAAAAGTGACTGAGTGAGGAAGAGAAAATAGACCCAATAATATAGAGAGCCCGGTGGGAGAGCGACTACGTACTGTGTGAGCTCTAAATTAGTTTCCCACAAGGGAGCTCGTCTGCAGCTGAGGAGAACCACAGAAAAAAAAAACCTTCTGGCCCCGATCCAAGTGGAGACGATGATTTGACATATTTTCTTATTAACAAATGATTTGCTGCGTCACGATGGGAGAAACCCATCAGTGCTGACGGAAAGAATAGCTAAAATATTTGAGGTTATTGCTAACACGCTGCATCTGAGGCCTGTTTTATCGTCTCAGTATTCATCGATGCTGAATCTTTGAATGTTAATAAGAAATTGACGACAGGCTTGAGACCTACTGCTGCTTTAAACTTACAGTCATATTATAGCAGTATTAATATCTTATGGTAGACTTTACAATACAATTTCCTGAATTCAAAACCCTACTTTAGTGGTACAGAAATATCATCAGCATAATGTACTTAGAGTAAGTGCTCTTCAAACAGCTAAATGGCCCTATAATTATAATGTATCAAATCATTCAAGTTGGTATTAACAAATTCATGCAAAAGCAATCTCTGACTGCTGTAGCTGGTCAAGGTGAAGCTAGTTTAAAACTACTTTATATACAGTTTGGTAATTCAGTCCAATGGTCCAACATAGATTTTAATAAAAACTGAATATGGATAATTGGGCTGTGTGACGGTTAATGTGGTAGGGAATAGGGTCCAGCCAATATAAAATGTTCAAACCAGTTTGATACGAGGCTTAACGCCAGACCTGACCAGTAATACTGAATAAACCCACTAACTGTCGCACGTGTTTCAGCCGCTCCCAAGAGGAACACAATAAAAGCCCAAGAATGAGAGCGTAGAAGCTACAGTCCATCATGCCAACTGTGACCCATGCATTTTTATTTCTCACAACAATTCAACTCAAGTTTTCTTATTCTTAAGTTTAACATCAAAATAATAAATAAAATAGGAGTTGAAATGATTGAAACTGGAGAATAGTAACCCACATACGTGAATCCTGCAAATGTTTAACAATAAAAGCCTCGTTAAGAAAGGTAGTAACTTTGTTCACTGCAGTGGTAGGGGACTTTTAATTTGAAACGGATGCAGGAAGGCTTTCTCTTATGGATGCGGGCTGAGTAGTATATTGGCACTGTATGCACAATCTGTGATCGTTGAACCATAGATAAGCTGTGTTACAGTGGAATTAAGATATGTCCACCTGTAGAAGTAAAGGGTAACATAAAAAGTATAGGTGCAACTACCTCCAAATCTTACTTCAGTACAATACTTGTGTAGATTTACTTCTGCTCACTTACTTTTCAGCGTCTTTCCTGAAAATTGTGCATTTATCCAACATTTACCCAGGCAAAGACAGGAGGTAAGGTTTTCCTTTGACACATTTATTTAAATCCTCTGCCGAGAAAAAAAAGAAACTCCCTGATGCTGAGCAACATCCCTTTGTGTTCCTATAGCCCTGCGGCTTACTGTTGACATTTATTTGAATGTGTTCAGGTTCATCCAAGACCAACTCTGATACTGTGGGATGTCTACTAACAGGCTAACTTTAGAAAAAAAAAAAATCATGTTCATTTTCTTCCTCTTCCTCTGCCTTTGGCTTATTCTCCTGTGTTAGATTTATCCATCATTTAACTGTCAGATTGTTGGTTGTGCGCTTGGTCCTCACGGTTTACAATTATCAGTACAGGAAGGAAGTGGCAATTATCGGGGCTGGAAGGGACAGGAAATAAATTCCTGTTATACCCAGGTGGTAATGTTGGCGAAGCTATCTTGGCTGCTTCTCTATGGCACAAAATGTGCAGCAAGCCTGAGGAATTGTATTAATTAAATGTAAACAAAGGGGAGTGATAGCACTCAAGTCACCTATTGGTGCTTTTATTGTGATCGTAGGCACTAATGAAACGTCTGTCAACCAGCAACATGCGCTCAGAACTAATTGTTGTACAATTGCAGCTGTTCTATCTAATTGAGGAGACCGCTCTGGGATTGTGCATGTCCTTAAATTAGGTATTCTGGTAACTGTGAGGCTACTGGTTAGCATATATTTTGAGAAATACAGTAATAAAGACAGTCAGGGCAATTAAAAGTGAATGTTGCCTTGTAAATACATTTATTTAATAGTTAGTTAGCGTACAGTGTTCAACAAACAGGAGTCGTGTGATTCTTGACATGTATTGTTAGTTGTGTGTTTGTACTTTCGCAGTTTCCGGCGTCGGCGAGCAACGGGGCTCCAGATACAGGCGATTATTTTGTAAAGCCGAGGTGTGATCGCAGCAAGCCTCTGTGTGTGTCTCTGGAGCTCTGACAGAATCAATACATCTAAAGTAGAAATCAAATCCGAGCAAACTGAGACACTCACACACACTTCCGCCTCGGTGTGCATCCACTCCTGATACGGTGCGGCTCAAATCAGGCGCTCTCCTCCCAGGGGAGCAGTGGGGACTTCTGGTCAGATCCATTGACACACACTCATAGTTTGTACATATACTAGGGGTGTGCAGCTATCCCTTACAAGACGACTAGGTACAGATCTAGATACATGGGCTTCGATATGTTCAGGGCAGATTCGATTAGGTCTAGTACAGTTTTTAACATTTGTCAGAACCTTCTTCAGACCTCAGATTGGGGACGCAGTTCAGAATTAGCAGCTATGCTTCAGTCAACCGATTAATAACTTTAAGATCAGGCCATGGAGCGTTGCCTGGTACATTTAGATCAATCTAAGGCCCGCACATTGAGGTGCTATCTGTGAATATTCACACCCCTAATACATACAATATATATAGGTCTACATGTGCTTTCCCATTCGCGCACCTTTACTCTCCTGCAGGTCAGCTGGCTTTCTGTGCCAGCATCCCCAGTGAACACTGCAAATGGTGCTCCTTACTTCTCTCCATTTATAAACTACTTCCGTGCCCAGAAAATAAGAAAAAAAACGACTCCCTTCTTCCACATCAAGAAAGTTGTGACGCTGCACGCAAGATGAAACAAATCGAAAATGTAACAAAACAGCGCAATTCGAGGCTAATTCCCCCTGTCCATCTGCTCGCTGTTATCAACAGTCTTGAGAGGGGAGAGGAAGAAGGGGAGCGACAGGGAATAGAGAAGGCGGGGGAAGTAGAATATAAGAAAAACGAGTGCGCTTCAGTGCGCTGAGGGGAGATGAAGCACGCAACCTTCATATGCTCCCTATGCATTGCAAATCATGCTTACGTTATGCGCCCATCATCTTTTATGCAAATTGTTTGAGTGCCGCAACAGTGTCTTATACATATTCATGCTGCAGGAGGAACATGGCACCTGTCTGCAGGCCGGCTGGTTACGTTAAATCTCTGCGTTAATGTAGAGCATATGCAGGGAGGACAGGGTGATTATGCACGGGCAGATGAGACGCTTTTTCCAAGGGTGAGGCTCGCAGTGAAGCAACTCAGCATTCGTTATGATGCCTGATCTTCTTTTACTGTATGTGCAAATATTTCCAGGAGTTTTTTTTATGACTCATTCACATTAATCATATGTAGATAATATATAGAAACATGCAGTAGTAAGGGTTCATGCAGCCCAGTCGCCAGAATATTATATTAGATACGTCCAGGGTTGACATGTGAACCAAATGTGGCATTTCACGTTCACAGTATATGCTTAGGAGCCACCTGCCCTAAGCAGGAGGTGGGGGGGAAGGTGGCAACGTATCACATGACAATAAGGGCTCTGTCGGATGGGCGACAGCAGCTTGAGTCCCAACACTGGATATTTGTAAAGACACCTGGAGACATTGCCGGCGGTTTCCGTTTTTTGTAGCACAGAATTGTGACAAGAGACAAATGGAAGAAATCAAGCTAAACAAACGGAAAGTTGCTGTTGGGATGGTGCATGCAAAGCCCCTCTCCCCAGGGACTTGGAATCTCTGAAGGAACTCGGTGCATCACCACTGCAGAGACCAGCATCTAAACTGAGTTCTGGGAACATTGTCATCCGCCCCTC
The DNA here is from genome assembly GCA_900302685.1 of Spondyliosoma cantharus. Lineage (NCBI taxonomy): Eukaryota > Metazoa > Chordata > Actinopteri > Spariformes > Sparidae > Spondyliosoma > Spondyliosoma cantharus. Next base: position 16,007 of record OMLP01032369.1, on the reverse strand, counting down.
CGAGTCCTCGCTCTAGGAGGCAGAACTTTTCAATAGGACAGAAACTTTGGGGGTGGGGCTTGCAGCGCTCAACATTCCTGATTGGTCAAGTCCAGTACAGCTTTTTGTTTTGCCTCCATTTTTGAAAATCCGCAGCCGCAACCCAAGTTGTTCTTCGTCTTTTTTATACTCAAACACATCAACATGGAGAAAGAGAAGAAATCATTCGACAGATGGACCGACTAACATCGCTATTGTAGAGTTGCACATAAAAATTAGCTTTTTCATTTGCCATTAACCGCTTTGCCTGCTTTCAACCGAAGTGGAGTTGTAGACAACATTGGGCTGAAGGAGCCTTTAACTCCCTTTAAAAGTGACGCCTGGGAATAAAAGTTCTGGATACTTTGGCAGGAAACAAGGGCTTTGGTTTCAGTCAGTGGGCGGGCAGTCAGTCAGTCAGTCAGTCAGTCAGTCAGTCAGTCAGTCTGCCAGTGGGAAGAGCAGTCAGACAGAGGTCAGGCCTGTCATGGTCGGATCACACCAGCGAGGGGATTTGGGGCTTGTCACAGCCATGACAGAACCAAAACGGGTCAGGATGAGGGCAACAGGCTGCCTCTGTCTTCCCGTGTGCCCTGCCACTGCGCCGCAGACCTCTCTTTGGGGGAAGTTTTGACTCTTATTACATCGAAGTGTGCAATTGAATGAGACAGTTTATATCTGTAGAGTCTGAGCTCATATTGATAGAGAGTCTGTATGGTCAGATGATGAAATAACTACACAGTCCTTTCAGGGCACGTCTTTGTAGTACGCCATGCGTGGGCGGTTTATATGGTAGTGGAGCTCACGGAGAAAGGAAACTGGGTCAGGAAGGTGACGATCGATTGAATAAAAAATTAATCAACACACAAACACGAACACGAGGGCCTGTGTGCCATGTTTCTGCGAGTTGGAGTCTGAATTTAGGTTATTGCTTGAGGGGATCTAAGAAAGAGTCGCAAGAGATCCTCGATAGCACACAAACACACACACACACACACACATATGGAGACAGGCACAGAACAAAACAACGGCAATATGACTTACCTAATTAAACGCCACGCTCAGCAAATTGGACAATGCAAATTGCGAGGACACTTTCGCCGTCCTACAACCCCCCCCCCCC
>OMLP01032355.1:1736-19200 GCA_900302685.1 Spondyliosoma cantharus | reverse complement strand
GCTGGCTCTCGGAGGGGCGGAGCTTGTGGAGCACGAGCCAATCACCGAGCGCGCGCGCGTAATTTGCATAATTTGCTTACTGGGCGTAATTTTTCTTACAGGAAACAGACTGAATACTGATTGTGTGTTTGTTTTAGTAGCAAAAAAATGTAAATAAAAGTACACGAGTTAACATCAAAGTGCGCTTCAAGTTAGAGGAAGAGAGTTGGAGGGAATTAAAGGAGCATTATGTAGTTTTTGAATTTTTGATTTTAATCAGGAGACAAAGATATTCACTGACTGATTTATTTTCAAACTAAATAAACTTAAACTGTTTTATTTATATTGAATCAAATGTTTTGTATGTAATTAACTTAAAGGTTATCATAACAACAACTCCTTTGTTGTAAAATACGTAGTAGAAGTACGCAAGGAAAGTACAAGTATGTCAAAAGTGGACTTAAAGGTGCATTTTGCTGTTTTGGGGAAGAAGACAAAGATCTTCACTGACTGACTTCTATGTCCTTTAACAAACTAATTAAACAAACTCTCTTTGTTTTCATGACTGAATGAACTGAGTAAACACACTCACCTTAAAGGACAACACAGTTTAATCCTGTTCACTTTGTTTATATGTGGCGGGCCCTGCCACCTCTCTGGCTTCATACAGTGTTCTGGGGACCTTATCTTCCTCTGAGAACAGCTCGTTCATTCAGTCATGGAAAAGAGAAATATTTCTCAGTGTGTGTTATTATCTCATTAAAAGGTGCCAGTTGCAAGAAAAGTCGATTTTTGCGTTTCGTTCTCCTAATTCTTCAAATATTAACGCTGCCGACCCGTCCTACAATCCCGGAGCGTTTGTGTTATCAACCTCATTAATATTGTAAATGTTAAAAACTTGAATGTCCTCTCCAAAAACAACATAGTGCCCCTTTAGGTTCCCTCTGAAAAGTGCAGATATAAAGTAGAAGAAACACTGAAATACTCCTCAAAATGTATGTACAATGTTTAACCACTAGTGTATGTAGGTCTGTAAAATGTCTCGTTTTAAACCTCTTCATTGTATTCTTATATTGCATAGTAATATAAGATAATAAAGCCAATGAATACATGTAAAAAACCACTACTTTTGATCTAATAATGACCCGGTTATGTCTTCTTTGTCTCTGACTGAGCCCTGTGACACTGCGTCTTAATTAAACAGTCGTTGCTCTAGAGATTTGCCTCTGGCGGTGCACTAATGACCCCTGCTGACATGAAACTGTAGTTACAACTGTGTCTGCGGATACGAGAGGTCAGTGTTGCTGTAGCAGACAGTGTGACAGATCATTTGTATACTGCAAACTGTTGATCATCAAAACATTCAGTAAATCAGAGAGAGGAGCATCAACAGATCTGTTTGAGATCGGCTGCTGATGTCAAATCAATCAAACGGAGCCAGGTTGGCATTCGACCCCAGTTTAGTTTATTCTTCATCAGATGAAAACAATATCTGTGCCTGTCCAAGTGAGCAACGATAACATCAGCAGACATTTTAACAGTGGCAGCAGGTGGAGGAGTTTGTTACTGGTGCAAACGAGAAGCACAGTAATCAAGTTTATTTCTCTGAATAGAAGACAAAGTGGTGTAAAGACTTCAAAACGTTGCCATTTTTCCATAAAACTCACCCCGATGTTACTGATAACACGCCGTAACAATTATCCACAGGCCTCCTGAGTTTAAAATCAACGGCAACGCTTGATTTTACAGGCCCGGAAATGTCAAGGAAAGAAGGTTGTAATTACCAAGCAACACCTTTTAACCCCTGAAATCAAAAATGACCCCCGATATTGTTTAATAATAACATTCTGATATCTTCCAACAGGCAGTCTATAAATAGTTATTTTCTGGTTTCTGGACTAACTTCTGGTGATCGACACATTTTTATTATCATGAAGTGAGTTGTTGCAGCTTCATTTTCACCAATTTCCATTATTTCAGCAGGTGAGTCCAACCTCAACATTTTCAATTTAATTCCCTGGCATGATTTCTGATCATGAAGTTGTATTTGTTGGTAATAAAAAATGTTTGGTGGTGACAGAAAGACGTGAAGGAAAATTGTTGCAAAGCTGAACTGACCTGCTGGAATTATAGAAAGTGAGGAAAATGCAAATGGTTAAAAAAAAAGGTCCTAACTAACCTGCAGAAGTTTGGCAGAAACTAATTTGGAAATCAAACTACAACAAGCGGCCGATTGAGGAGAAGTTAGACGGAAATGAGCCGGAAATTAAAACGACCCGATCAGCAGAAGTTCAGCAGAAACGAGTTGGAAGATTCCCGGAAATGTGTCAAAGAAATCACAATTTTTAAACTTTCATCATGCTACTTGGTCATTAGCCACCTACGTATCATGACATTTGCAGGACTGTAAACTGAAGTGTTTCCCTGCTTAGACATCTGATTGGTTGAAAAAAAAAATGACCCATCGTTTTTTTGGTTTAATCACTTAATCGCTGAGCACGTCAGTCGATACCAGCTGTACGACGCTCGTCCAGTGTTGGAAACGGGCCTCGCTGTGCTGCTGCTGCTGCTTCCTCGTGATAATCTACAGACTGAGGCGGGTATGAGCCAAAATAAAGTGACAGTTTAACTTGTGCAAAGGTACAAGAGTATTTGGGACGTAGCTGAAACCCTGTATTATGGAACCTGTGGAACTTAAACAGGTTCGACTTTTTTAATCTTTAGCTATTAAAACAACATTTTTAGCAGAAAACTTGATATAGATTTGGATTCTGATTGCAGTGCAACATGGGCGACAACCTTTCTTTTTACATTAGGAGCCCACATTTTATGACCCATCACTGTTTCAGCTGTTGTTTTGATTTGGCTGTGAAGGCACTATTGCATATTTATGCCAATATCACCGGGACCGTAGCATAAAACAAGAAAACGGCCGGAGGCATCAGTCAGCCGACACACACCCCGGCAAAAGGAGAGAACATCATTGGCCAAAAAAAAAATAAAAGTCTCCTCTCACTGAATACATTTTTAAAAAGCAGTAACTATTTTTGCATGTTCAGCTTTTACCCGAGCAGTTCCTTTAGAGAGTTTAGATACATGTCAGTGATCGTGTCAGTAATATGTGAGAACAACAACAACAACAACGACAAAAACAACAACGGGATGATGACATTTCCACGTGGCATCTGAACATTGAGAGAACTCTGAATTAACACGTTAAAAAAAAAAAAGTGAAAGAAATCAAATGTTATTGGCAGACCGGGACAAACGCCGCGCTGTCAGAAACCACTCGTCACCGCAGCCGAGCCGGGAGAACAGAATTCAGAGGCCAAATAAATCTGACAGTAAACCCGTGCTGCTGTGTGAAGAGATTAATCGGTTATCACAGAGGGGCCGTTTGTTATTTTTCTGGCAAATGAGCTGATCAATAGACTAATGGTTGTTCAGCTGTGGTTTCAGATTAAACAGCCCCCAGCAAAATTCAGCTCATTTCACTTTGCCGATGCTTTTTTTTTTTTCTCTCTTCCTCAGTGCTAAAGAGAATTCAAGCACAGGTGTTGATCACGTGTCAGTCGCATGTCATTCAAAAATAATAATAACAACAAAATGCAGCATTTCAACAGTGTCAGTGTAGAACTAGCTGAGCAGTTATGCACGAGATGCATGTGAACAATTGTTAAGTAGATCGTTTCAGTGTTTAAGCAGACAGTCGGCAGAGTAAAACGCCGGCACTGTCCGTTTCTGCAACCAGTGGATACGTTACATTTGCACGTTTGCTTCGTATGTGTCATATCAGTTTTAGAATATGTTTCAAATCACCAACAGATTTCATGTATATGAGCAGACTTTGATGTGAGGAGGAGGAGGAGGAGGTGATCTGACTGCCAGGCCAGGTGACAGACTGCAGTTCGAGATACTGATACCGAGTTATCTACTAATATCTTTGATGAGACGTCGGAACATTTTCCAACTGTTGCTCATGGCAACAAAAAACTGATATCTGTTTACGAGAAGTCGGGAACAATTTCAAGCCGCATTTGTGGCATCAGAACCTGACGTTTTTTTAACATGATGTTGGGACAATTTCCCTCCATGTACCTGACAACAAAACCTGGATATTATTGATGAGACGTCGGGACAATTTCCAGCTGTGCTAGCGGCGACGCAACCAGGTAAGCAAACATCTCAAAACGTTTCAAATGCGGTTGCAGAGACGCACATTTGCCAGCATTACTCTGGCGATTGTGTTGTAACTTACACATTACATTTCCCCATGTACATTGTTCCCCTTATCAGTCCTGGATTAAACCTCCAACCACTGCACTTCAGAACACAGCTGAGTCGGGTTGGGAAAGCGCGATGTTTGGATCTCTTTTGACTCATCAGTGTTTTTAACCTCCTGGAATTGAATATGGTTGCAAAGCAGCTCTGGGCAAAAAGCACCGGGAAGCATTTTAACACTCTGCAGTGCTGCTCAGGAGCTTCTGCGTGGAGGGCTCTGGGTACAGTGAACGGAAAACAAACTCCCTGAGAGTGGATTCGAAACCCAGAGTCAGGAACCGACTGAGAGCAGTGTGTGTGTGTGTGTGTGTGTGTGACGACACATTTTCTGTGCCCTTCAGGAAACAGTTTGTGTTTATTAAGCCCCAGATGAGAGCGTTTCAGATCCCTGGGAGAAAAGCCAAGCTCGTGGCATTGCACTGCAAAAATGTCCAACATGCATGAAACGTCAAACCTGCTTTCACTTCATGCCTTAAATCCTGGTTAGTGAAGATTCAGTGTTGAAATGTGCTGTAACATTCGGGATACAATCCACTGGTAACCACTTCTAACTCAACTGTAAGTGTTCCTCTCCTGTGGGGACATTCCCCCCTCGACCTTCTATCATTTTATCACCTCCTTCTTACTTGAACATCGTAACATATCTTGTGCTCATCTTTTTCCTTGAGTCTCTCAATTATATTTCATACAACAATAAAAAAAAAGAAGCAAAAACAGTGGTGGGATAAACGCACACACACAAAAACAATGTGTGACCGATGCTGAAACCGTTTGAACTCGACCGCAGCGTGCACCCTCGGTAGCGGCGTGTCTTTTTCACATATCACAGCCTCGAAAGCATCCAGTCTGGGGGATTTCTGCGGCCAAACGGCAGCCACAGCTCCGGCATTCATGCGCCCATTTTTCAAAACTCAGGAGAGACAGCAGGGAGGAGAGGATAGGGGGATAAGTGAAGGACAGCAAGCTGGCTGCCGCCAGGTGATGACCTTTAAAGCTCTTGTAAATCTCCCGTTTCCTGGCAGCGCTCCAAGCGTGTGCTTTCTTGCAGTAGGTACCAGTGTGAATGAGCTGAGAGGCTGTGTGCGTAGGCTAAAAAGCACACGGTCATTATCCGAACTCTCAAGCAGACAGACGGCCTCTCGTCACTGCAAAAACCAGATACAAACCAAACCCTCTGCATCCATTCTTAAAAACCTGATCGCCAAATAACTAACATCCAAATTTAATCAACCACAGATTCAGTGCAAAGCAACCTGATGATAACCTCTGAACAACGAATGAGTCATTTCATTATCGATTAATCTGCTGCATTTTCATTATTAATCGTTTAGGCAAGACAAAGGGAGAAAAAAACTTTTAAAATGCTCATCGTGAGCCCAAAGTGACGTCCTCAAATTGCTTCTCTTGTCCAACCAACAGTCGACTCTTCATTTACAATCATAAATTACAAAGAAAATCAGAAAACCCTCACATTTAAGAAGCTGGAACGAGCAAATGTTTGACATTCTTTCTTGAAAAGTGACTGAAATGATTAATTATCAAAATAGTTTTAGTGATAAACTGACTCATGGTTGCAGCTCTAGAACTTGTTAAACTCTCAGCAAACCACCACCCGACTACATGAACAAGTCAAATCTTAAATACTTCTGTTTATCTACAGGTACCATTTGCAATAGTATATTCAGTCATTTCCTGCCTGGACTCCACTACACACCGACAGCATCACCACCCAAACCTCAGCAACACGCAACCCCTAAAAAACAAATAACAAAATAAATCTAACAAAGGGACGCGTCCGTCCTGCCACATTCAGCGATTTGTTTTGGCACGATTGCCGCACAGCAGCTCTTTTTCTTTTTTTTCTTTTTTGATGATGCAGACGCTGGCATACAGTGTGTGGGCACAGCAGAGACGACCTGCCAGGCGGGGAGGCCGTGTGAGCCACCATCGAGCCGGGCAGGCAGGGAGGAGGGACCCAAAGGACAGTGAGGAGGACAGGGACACACAGAAGGAGGAGCTGAATTTAAAAACCAGAACAGAAACCAATGGAGGCTTGCTAGAATTCCACTTGGCCTTTCCAATATTTCCATAAGGGGTCACTGGGTTGAGTATTTGCTAAGAGGACCCTTTTTAAAAGGGACAGTCCACCCCAAAATCAAAAACTGTTTTTCTGAGCCGAAGTGCCTTTTATCCATATATATTTTGGTGTGAGCTGCAGTGTTTTAAAAGGTATCGACAGCAGAGATGTGATACTCGAATCACAAGTGTGCATCTACTCATGGGCGAGAGGCTCGTGTGTGTGTGACAGCATGGGATGTAAACAACAATGGCGGCCTCCTCAGCGGAGATAAAACGTTAGCTAAATGGGCACGAGTAGATGCACGCTTCCTTCTGTGATTGGGTTGGCGATTGTAATTTGGTAGGAAGATCATATTATATGAGACATATTGGTTGTATGACACATTCACTCGCCCCATTGGACAGGGGCGCTGCCAAGATGGCTACCGAGCAGTAAGTAAGATTTTATCAGAGGCAGATTCCTGCAAAACTCAGCAACTCGCACCAAAACAATCTAGATGGATAGAAAGCACAGGCAGGAGGAACATTTCTGGATTTGGGGACTGTCCCTTTAAAGCTAAGGTGTGTGTGTGTGTGTGGCCTTTAAAACTAGCCGTTGCTCTTAAGGTGAAGACCCACGACCCAACTCGACCCATCTAGCAAACACTTGAGATCAGGCTTAGTCAAGGTTAACCAGGTTAGCGGAGAATAGTTAAGCATCTTCCTTCCATCCCTATAACTTCTGTCCTCTCTCATTGTTTAGAACAGCGTGCGCTCGTCAAGCACTTCAAACTTTTCGAATCCAATGAAAAACTGAGTTCCCAGCAGAGGAAGATGAGCAACGTCCCGCTGTGTGTTGCACCTGTAAGAACTAATTATTTTTTTTTTACATCATGGCTTGTTTCCATCTCGCACCTGTCAGCTGCAGCACAACAGTGCAAAAGTTCAGCGAGGATAAAATCGGATTTCCTCAGTTTTTCTCCGTGAGCTCATCTTATCCTCTTCGTGCTCTCCAAGCGGTTAGTGTTCATAACTTCCTGTATCCACTGTGAAACGTTTAAAAACCTATAATAGTGTGTCATCATGTCGAGGCTAACCAACCGGCTCCGATCAACACGTTCTCACAAGTATAAACAAAACTGCAAAACGTCTGATAACGTGTGTTTGTTTCTCCTGAAAGACGGGCTGGATAGTTTGTTAAATGTGTGAAAAGCTGCAAATGTACACTGCCGAAGCTTCCTGCAATGTGCCGGCCAGCAAGAAAGTGTCTCCTCTGGTTAAAATATCTGTGAAACCTAGTCGAGATTTAAAGGATTCAAACACTTTACAAGACAGTGGTTGCTCCAGAAGTCACCGGTTCTTGCTCGAATATCCTGATAAAAAGCATTACTTTCGCAGAAGTGGTCCCGCGAGATGCGAGTGTTCTCGACGTGATGACGTGCGCGGTCCGTCCAGGCATCGCTCTATTGGTTTATGCACTTCCCTAATTGCCGGTTTTAATTCCGCCATGTTCCGCTCTCAGACGTTGTTTTCGCGATGACTCAGGCTGCCGCGCGCTCGTCCCTGAGGAGGTGTGTGGGCGTCGTCTTCCGAGCTCTGCGTGTGTGTGTGAGTGTGTGTGTGTGTGCGGTCTGGATGAGGTGCAGGGCCGGTTTCAGATCCAGCGTCCGGAGCCCTGTGTGCGCTGCTTCTTCCTCCTCTTACAGACGTAGTAGACCGGGAACACGACCAAACCTGCACACAGAGGAGACGGTTGTAGAGATAACAGTGGAGGAATGATGGATTAAAGGTGCGCTACGTAGTTTTTTGGGGAGAGAAATTTCATTAATTCTCCTTAAAGCGAACTATCACCGTCCCTAACGATCCTAATGATAATTTTTGTGATACTATCGCCGGCACTGATGAATTTTCTAAATGGGTTTGATCGGATTATTCCATCCTACAGCACACTGCTAACAGATTTGGCATTATGTGAAAATTAATCGAGCAGAAAAAAAAAAAGAAGAGAGAATCGGAGAAGAGGCGGCAGCGCAGAAGCGCCAATTCTGGTAACGACAAAAATAAATATGAATCTGCCATCACGGCACGTTAGCCCGCAGCGGATCATCTGTCAGACATACAGACACGGGGAAGAGATTAACACTAATTACAGTTCAGCCGAGGCCTCGATAGTTCACAACACTTGTCTGACGGAGTGCACACAGAGTGCAGCTGGATGGACTAAAACGTAGCTTCGGGAAGTAAAGTGACAGTAAAGAGAGCGATAATCTGGGTGTGGAGCAGTTTAGTTCTTTAGCGCGCCGCAGCGCATCGTGGTCATGCATGCTAATGTACTGGCATGTTTGTTGGGAGGCAAATATCTGCAATACGGTCGAACCAATTTAGCCGTTATCTGTTTACCGCTCTCTCTCTCTCTCTCTGGAGCTTCAATCCTGATTAACGTGCACGTGTGTGTTCATGCGTGTAATTATGTTACCTATCACCAGGGCGAGAGCTCCGAATACCACGACCAGCAAAATGACCACTGGAGCTATCAGCACCTTGGTGGCTGCAGAGAGTGGGGAAAAAAAAAGGTAGAGGTAGAGAGAGAAAGAGGAGCAGAATAATAATCATTAATAATGAATAAATGTCAGACAGAGGAGAAATAGTCTGATTTAAAATTAATGTGTTGTTTTGCTACATTTTTTGTTTAAATTTTAATGCATCCTTGCAGAATATTTAAGGCGCTTGTCCACCGGTGCGTCGCTATGACTGTGGAGGACTGAATCCTGGATCCTGATCCCCAAAAAAATCAACTCAATCTGCAGTAAAATGGCTCTTGTTACATGCTAAATCTGCGCTGCAAGCAGCCCGTAGCATGAAGACAGTGATGAGAGCTGTAATGGGTAAGAGGTTCTTGTTAGGTACAAATTGGCCCCCAGTTCAACAGACACCATGCTGATATAACTAGCTGTAGCTGTCATGGAGAGCTGAGTCAAACAAATCTACCAGAGGAGCTCAGCCTCCTGGAGGCTCGCTACTGCACATGTCTGATAAGTGTGAATGGATAATTATAACTAACATGACATGTCTTCCTTTCACACTTCATTATGAAGCTTTCTCCCGTGGCCTTAAATGTGGAAATGTGGTTCACTGCCGTTGCTCCAGAGGTGAATTCGTGTCCGTCACAGACGAGTTGCGGCTGTTTGCTCTCAATAGGAGTCTCAACGGGCCATTAGGCAATGTAGAAACATTTGCTGCTATTTCTCTCTTTAATCTACAATTATAATCCGCGGCTGAGTGCAACGCGGTAAAGCTGATTTACTTTGGGTCACAATCATTCTGCCCAACACAGGAAAAGCACTTAATAAAAAGGGGCTCTATGTCACAATTTGTAGCAATTTTACATGTTTTATTCACTGTTTTCTTGCAACATGATGTTGTTTATTGCTGCTGGACTTTCTTTGCGAAGGACTGTGGTCTGGATTTTTTTCTCTGTAGCTAACGTTTGTTTAGAAATGGAGTCCGCCAACATGACTTAACGTTCCAAAGATTCCCTTTAACCAGATTTACAGAAAATGATGTAGGTGGAGGAAATGTGGGAACACCAGACCACTGAACTGTTTATTAGCAACAATAGTTTATTGCTTAATAAGAGCATTGGAAAATCAGTGCCCAGTAACACAGACACAGTAGCTGTTCTACCTCTTTGAGGTTGGACTTCTTAAACTAATTTCTTTGCATGCTAACAGGCTCACAATTACAATGCAAACATGCTAACTTTTAGTGGTTATAACTTTTACAAGGTTTGCCATCTTAGTTTAGTGTCTTAGCATGCTAGCTGATAAGGACGCCATTAGTTTTGCAAGAATATCAACATGAACTGAAGTATTAGACTTAGGTCAGTAGGATTCTTCCTCCGGGTGCAGTGAATGTCCGGCAAAATTTCACAAGAATGCTTTAAAGTATTTTCTTGATTGATCGATTTGTTTTTTCTGTCAATAAAATGTAACAAAATGGTGAAATTTCTGTCAACAACGAAAAGATATTTAGTTTATTGTCATAAAAATAATTCACATTTAAGAAGCTGGAGTCACAGAATTTTTACTTTTAAGTGACTCAAACCGATTTATCGATTATCAGGTTAGTTGCTGCTCACGTGGTTTCAAGGTCCTCAAACAACTGATGTTAACAGGTTACTCATCGATTAAGAAAAGTAAAGATTCAGGACTCTTACTCCGGAGACAAAAAACACACCAACTTACCACAGACAGACCCTCGAATTAGCCGCCTCAGATGAGGTTTGTCTGGTAGATAGCGATACTTGCATCCAAACACGCTGAGGTTGGACGTGTGGTCCCCGAAAAACCTGACAACAGAAAGGTTCAGATTACATCAGATCAGATCGCACAGAAAGGGATGGAAAACTAGTGTTATATTTCGAAACCATTTCAGCACCTTCCAAAATAATCAATAACACATGTAAAAGCTGCACTTTCTCGCTCTCGCACTAAGATGTAGTTGTTGTGCAAAAATGTTATGCCCTCAATGTTATGTCAGTTTTTTCCCCCCCATGGTATCAAACATGGTGCCGAGTCTCCAAAATTTTTCAAAGTATTCTATCAAAGTGACAACACTAATGGAAAATGCAGCCGGAGAGAATACATTTTTAAAAAGTTGCAAAACACTAAAAGAGTCCAACCTTAGGTGACGGTAGCGCTCTCCACAGCGGTAACAGAAGTTAGTGTTACACTGTGTACATGTCATGTGGTCACATCCCTCTGTACGCTGGATATGGATCTACAGACACCAAGAGGTGAAAGACAGAGGAAGACAGAAGGAAAAACAGAAGAGAGTTGTCCGTTTTCTACCTCATTCTATACATTATTTAACAAATTGATAAAAAGTCTGATGCACTGTCGAAAAAGGTCAGAAGTTCTTTCACCCCTTTAGCTTCGGACATAATTTTGTTCTTGAACCTTTTCCGTTCAGTTTATTGTGAGACGGGTACAACTTACTGGTCTTGCACCAGTACACTTAATAGATCTTTGCTTTGCAGCCTTATAATAAACTGGGCAGTTGTGTTTAGCTGTTCTCAGTCTCTCTTTTTCCAGCTACAACATAACTCAGCACGACAGCAGTTTGTTGGCTTCACGGTCGAACAGGACCCTCTCTTCTGCTTCCAGAGCAGATATTCAGAGACGTGGAGCGTCAGCGTGACAAACGCAGATGGAAAGTGTTTCGCCGCTCTGAGCAAACAGTTCCCATAAACTGGTAATTAGCCTAATCTATGTCTTGCTCTAGTCATCCTCTGACAGTCAAATTAGATATTGCGTAGACTAACTTAGACCAGGCTTGTTTTATGACCGTGAGAGTGAGTCCACCAGATTAGTGCAGCAGGGGCATCATTGTTTGTCTTCCAATATGTCCGATCACTCGGCGTCTCTGTTCTGCCGTTTCACATGCACTTTAAACCCGGGCCTCCACCTAGTTCTCTACAGCTCTCCATCCATCATCTCTGCTTGCTCTTGTGCTTCTTAATCTCCATTGATTTATTCATCCACAATCATTTCATCCTTCATCAGTCAAACCTCTTTTCCATTTACGCACACCCGACTCACACGAGTTCTTCTCCCCATGATGTATTCAGAAAACACAGTACCTACCTTGCACTGCGGACATTTCTGGGCATTTCTTTGGCCGTGCTCTATGACACTAGCCCAGCTCCGTAGCAGCTTGTCGCCTTTCCTGTAGTCGCGACATTTGAGCCCATTGTGCCACGGAGCGTGGCATTTAAAGCACCACACAAACTGGCAATTGCTACACTGGATCTAGAGACGAGACAGAATACAGTTACTATTAAATGTATCTGTAAATATTTCAGTAGCTGGCTACTTATGTTTTGGAGCCATGTCTTTCTTCTTACCTTGTACTTGTGCTCCGACCGGGTGGGGTGGTGCTCCTTCAGAGAGGTGAACTGGCTGCACTGGGGGCAGGGTTTGGTGCTCGAGTCCAGCTGACTCAGCTCCAAAAAGTATCGATATTTCGCCACGTCATCATTGGCTAAATGGGAAATCACCATCCCTTCCTCCAGGTAGCCGCTGCACTCTGGGATCGGACAGCTGATGTAAGGTTTGGCTACTCGCACCTGGGGAACATAACAGACAAGAGGGCTTATTACTGCAGGAGAGCCAGATTGAAGGATACTAAAAGGTGTAATTTGTAAGAAATGGCCAGATTCAGACTGCAGCATATCCGCTTACTGCTGCTCACTGTACTGGACTTCCATTAGCATGCAGCTCAGATAGTGGTACAGCTAAGTGGCCCTATTAGCCGATGAGAGTTTGCCCACGCCACAACCTCAGATGATTGGGGGGAGTCACAGCAGGCAACAGGGCTCAGTCAACCCGTCTCCCATTGAACACAGCTCGATACCAGACTGGGACTAAACAACACCTCTAAGACCGACAGTTTGTCAGTTTGAAAAAAAGTGGATAACGGTAAGGAGGCGATTTACAGCAACATTGACTCCGGGGACGACACGACGCGGCAGTCCGGGATGGAAGAAGCAGGAGCAAGAGAGAGTCAGGCATCATCAGGGGATGAAAACAGCGTGTAGAGCAGGATTATTTTCACATCTTGACATTAGGATTTATTTTCATCAAACCAGAAGTAACTGTGTAAAAACAAACCAAGACAGTTTAGGGGCAATTTTATTTAGCTTACGTCAAGTTTGAATGAAGTGTGTTTAACAAACTTGTCTTGGTTTGGATGAAGAGAGAAACTTAAACTCATAAAGTGTATGGTTGCATTTTTCTTTTTAGTAAGGAAAATAGGTGTAAAGATATTTCATGAATTTACTTCTTTTTGGACTGCTTTTACATCTACCAGCTAAAAATACAGGGGTAATCAGACAATCACCTCTTGCAGCACAAAGCAGTATTGTAAGACCCAACAGGCCAGGGCTAGCTGGTTGGCATGCTAACTTCATAGACTTCTCTGCAGCACAATACATAGTTGCCTTTGACATAAGGTCAACATTGTTTCTTCACACTCTGGTAATAATGCAAGTTCATTTTTTTAATGTTTACAATCTAACATTTTGGCCATATCTTAACAACTGCCCCTTGAAAAATAATATATGTTAACACATATGTTATGCAACACCATCTGCTCCACAGTGTGTTTACTGGATCTGTCTATTGTGGGTCTCTTTATTATTGCGATGGTCTGTCTGTGCCAAATCTACATGTGGAATATGTTCACGTCATGGATGGGAAATTGTAAATAATTAACCAATAAATAAGAGGTAGATGAATGGAGGGCTTAAGGAGGCAGCGGAGAGAGTGGAAGTTATAAAGTGTATAAAAGCCCACAGGCACACACATTAGTCCGTCCAGATCAGGTGTTCATCAGTCACGTAAACCACGTGGACCTCATCCACACACTGACTGCCTTCAGGGCCTGGCATTGTTACTACCTGCGCACAGGACAGAAGTGATGCTCTCTCTCTCTCTCTCTCCATTTCATAATCTAACTACACTTTGTTACATAAGAACACACATTTTTTTATCAGTTCACAGCTGGGTTCAACAAAAAAAACTAAGCAATACTGTTGTGTGTTCGGACATCATTCAACCTGAAGTGGAATAGGGAAGCCTACAGAGACACCAAGTTCCTCAGCTAAGTTCATCTCTATTCTTTTCAACTTTCTTTTTTGTCTTTATTTCCTCCCAGGGCATCACTTCTTCTCTAGTTCCTTCTCTCTCTCTCTCTCTTCCTCATTTCATTATCTCCCTCTTTCCATACTTTAGGTCCATCAAAGCCAGCAAGACCTGCTGCACTGACACATGATAAGGCAGTTTGTGTGTTTTTTGAGGGAGTGTGTTAAATGACAGCGGACAGAAAACAAAGAACAATGGCTTCAGCCTGTGATGGTGTTACACCCAACATCCCCTGCAGCACCTGCACACACACACACACACGGACTAAAAGCCTATTACATGATTATGAAAATGTATCCTCTGCAGGGATGAGAGCTGATGTGTTGTTGCCACAACAATAAGGCTGTGATGACCACTGGCAGACCGGTTGGACGGGTTAGGACTGTCACAGTATTGTGTGGTTAAAATGTGGGTGACTTTGTTCTGTCAGTTGATGAAACATAGGCCAACTTAAAGTCATGTATAAGATTAAAACAGTAAAACAACGAAACTAACAGTGGCTGTATGGGCAGAGGTGAGTATAAGCTTGGCCAAGGCTGGACCCATTACTACTCAGTGTATTCATGCAATGAGAAAATAGATTTGATCACCCGACTACCAATTAACACGGGTCAGTTGTAACCCCCTAAACACCAAATGTTGCAATTAAGAGTCCTTAAAAACTAGTTAGCAAGCAAGAAGTTGAAATAATTAACTATAAGTGGATAAGCAACTGAAATTAAGCTTGTGTGCTTAAAACAGTGATGGATAAAGAGTTACAACGATTAGCTATAATGTTGAAATAGCTTAAAGTAGGTTAATTTGTTAACTACAAATAGTAATAGTATCTAAATGTGACCAAAATATATCAAAGTAACGGATAAGCAATTAAATGCATTAGCTTCATGAGCTGAAAGTGATGGACAAGCAGTTAAAATAGTTAGCTTAAAGCAATAAGCAAACATATTTAATAGTTTGCCGACAGTAATGGATAAACACTTAAATACGTTAGCTACAGGTAGACTGAACCGTTTAAATCGTTTTAGCTTAAAGTAATGGAAAATAAGTTAAATGTGTTAGCTACAAGAAGGATAAACAGTTTAACTAGTTAGAAAAAATGGACAAACAATTTAATAGTTTGCTATAAATAGCGGATAAATGGCTAAATTTGTTAGCTACAAGTAGAATAAACGGTTGAAATAGGAAGCTAACTTATAAATAAACACTCTAAATATTAAGCCCGAAGTAATGGATAAGATTAAATTGCTACAGGTAGAATAAACTGTTTTAATAATAAGCTGAAAATTATGAAAAAGCTGTTAAATGACACTTCAAATACAAACATTGACTGCATCCATCCATCCACCCGGCCTGCATCCTCAACATAAGGCCTATGAGCAATGTGCCGAACAGTCCTAATCTCTCTGACATAGTGTTTACTCCATCTACTGAGGGTTAACGCCAAGCATGCGCGCTGAAATAAGTTTGCGGTACATTAACAGTAAAATATTCCACCTACACAGGATAGTTTACACGACCCTTATCTCATCCTCGCCGTGCTTATCGGAGAGTGCGCTCGTCTCTGTGTTTGGATGATTACTCAAGCCTTGTTATCAAAGCAAGATAATTGCAGATAAATAGTAGCCGTGATGACTGATAAAAAACTGTTTTACCTAAACAGAGTAAAGCGGATTATAGCAACAGTAGCAAGGAGCAAAGATCCCAACTCCTCTGGCACGGAGTTCAGGAACAAGGCACTTAAAGAAAAGAAAAAAATCCATCCTGAAACACTTTGGCTCTGTTAGAGAGCAGTGACTGGAAATCTGCCTTTCATCGCTGAGAAAATTCATGGCAGCTACACTGGATTAATGGAAGTAAATATTTCATCCATCTATTATTCATTTTTCTTGATTTGCAAGTATAAATCCTCACCGGGAATCGATCAGCAGAAGCTCTCAATTAACTCCTTATTTTGCAACAACTCTCAAAAAATCATGAAGAGAGAGTGAACTGCAGTCACAAGACCAGTTGAGTCGCTATTGTGACGTGATTCAGCCGACTTACTTTAAAAAAAGACTTTGCTATTGTGCTTCTCTCTCCAGACACACCTAAAACATGCTGCTGGGACACGCTTAAAAAAAAAAAAAGACGAGCCGAGTAGAGGGATTGTTCCTCTCACGTTACGATTATCGATACACTGGCGCCAAATATAGATAATTTTTTTTTTTAAATACATGAAGGCACCTTAAACAGACTTTCCTGCCAATTAGACTTACCAGAGTCACATTTCATGACGTCATGGTGCAAACGTCTGTAAACTTGATCTACACGGACTGGAAAGTTCTGCTATCTGACATTTGTGTATGTGATAAAGAGGCGCCGAGCTAAGACTGCACATGTTTTTATCAACTTTATTCCCACTCCTCATGATACCAACTGCGAATTCTAGATGCACCTTCCAGTTCGTCCTGTCGCTAAACCGGAGCCGCCATTTTTCCATAGTTACAGGACACAAATCCTCTTTCTTGATGCAGCGAATCATTCATTTCTGGGTTAGTGACTTTATCTTGTGAATCAGGACGGGACGATAAAGGATTTTAAGGCGGATCGCAATAAATTGAATGTGCAGAATATTTTCATTCATCGTGAACATCCTCACACAAATGACTTTTGACGTACGGTCCGATCTCAGTTTCCTTCTCAAATTCTGTTAACTTGCACCAAAACATGGTGAATAAACACATTTCATCTAGATGCATCATTCCATTATTTTCTTGCAACGTATTGATTATCGCAGAACCGCTGTATCGCGATAATATCGTCATCGCAGGCACCGTGTCCTGAGTCGTACCGGATCACGAGTTGGTCGCACCTAGTCGACGCACGACTGAGATCAAACAGTGGATCTGAGGGGGTGAACTCTCCCTCAAGCACGTGAGAGAATAAAACCAAACAGTGCACAAAGTTGTCTACTGTTGAAAACCTTCCCCGCCCAGGTCGTGATTTTTTTGTGCGGAATCCGTGACCCAGATTCACAGGAATCACAAGATGAGGTGACCTGTAACACATCATTTCATGGAATGGAGGCTTTTTTTCCCCCCATTTTAGCGGCTTAATCAAAAAACATGGAGGTCAGATAAGTCAACCCTGGTGAGGGCCGGGCCCATTTTAATAACAGTTCACAGAGTTTCTTGCCTGGAGGGAGAAAAAGTGTGACAGGGAAGGTTGTGACATTTGTTTGAGTTTGAGTTTGTTCAAGGACACTTCAACCCAGCCACTGACTGACCCAGCACGGCCTGGTTCTGGGACATCCTCACCCTGCTGCACTGCTCACACCCACCTCTCCCCCATTTTGCTCCCCCCTCCCTCCTCCTCCCTCCTACCAACCTGGGAGCTGACGTAGAGTTTCAGACACTCATCACACACGGCCTTCCTGCAGCAGGGCAGGGGTGCGATGGATTTCC
>OMLP01032351.1:5903-20298 GCA_900302685.1 Spondyliosoma cantharus | reverse complement strand
CCCTTTTTTTTTTTGGTTTTGGCTTTTTGTGTAAAAAAAAAAAAAAAAAAAACAAAACAAAAAAAAAACACTATAAACACCCCAAAAAACAACAGAGACAGAATCTGACTGCGTGTGGAGAACTTCAAACGGTGCAGTGAAGCGTCGGGGTGGTGAGAGGATTAAGCAGGAGCGTTTCTCGTCAAGTCTCGCCACCGACCGAGTGGTAATTCCTCCAGCGGGGAGGCTTTACGGACTACTGAGGCGCTCTGGGGCTGTGGACGTCCGGGCCGGAGCCTCTGGCAGACAAAGTAGCCTCTGTTCTGGGGGAAAGACACTGAGGGACTCGCAGGATGGATGAGTTCTGCTGAGACGTAATGGTCGACATCTTCCAGGACGATGGGCTCAGTGACGATACTCATCACTGTGTTGGATCAACCACTGCCATTAGCTCCCCAGCATCCCAATTTGTGAAAGTGACAAAAGAGAAGCTGACTTTGAGTCTTAAAAAACGCTGCTCATAGAGGCGAGGCGGGTGCTTAGTTGTGCAGATAAAAAGCGACGGAGGCCGGCCAACAGCCATCTGATTGAAAATGACTGGTTTTGAATGTTGCAGTGTTGGAAAACTGTCCGAACACAACCTCCTCAATCTTCTCCGAGCGCCGGCCAGCTTGGCGGCGTTTTCCATTTCTATTCCGGCCATGCCAGGGGCTGCGCGGCGTGGCCAGCGGGGGAGTAATGGGACGTGACAGGGATGATGATCCTTCTTGATACAGGGCATTAGGCAGGCCGGCCAGCCGAGCTCCTGGTCCATCAAAAGGAGTGATGCTTCAGACAATGGCTTCAATGTTTACGCTGTCGGACCGGCTGAGGAGGAGAGGTGGCCATTCAGCCGCCTCCGTATAAAATATTCTGCAACCTCCCAGGTTGTAAAGTGCAGAAACATTTACTCCTGTTGAGCCTGTTCTCCACATAAAGTAAGAGTGAGCGAGGAGGTGGAGGATCAATATGTTGTTCCAGGATATTTAAACAACTATTCATTTTAGTTTTTTTATGTCGTATTTTTTCTTTTTCTTTATAGTTTTGGCCGTCGCTTTTATAGGCAAGTTTATACTCAGCAACTTTACAAACATTACCGGCCAAAACGCTTTTACCTTGATTATAGAACCGACTCACGGGGGACATGTGACACTTTTTGGGGTCTAACATACAGTTTTATGCCTCCCCTGAAATGCTGCAGTAGCAGATTTAACAATGGAGGAATAAACTCTAGGGAACCTGCGCTTAGACCCCTTAAATCTGTCAACCAATCCGACCATTTTCTGACTGACTTTTATCAGACATATTGTGGAAAAAGCAAAAGAAAGCAAACCTACAGGCGTATATTAAGGGGCTGATAATACCAGTGGAGCGATGTCCAACTTTGGCCGTCTGTGATAAACATTTTGATTCTGATTCTGCGTCCGACTGCGGCTCTACGTGACGGTGCATTTCTTGGTGCGTCCACTTAAAAGTTTCCCCATCAGTGAAGTGCCTTCAGATAAACTTTGGGTTCGTTTACACTCATCCGACCGCTCATGTGCTTTGTTGTCGCGATGACACAGCATCCCAGGATCTCAACAATCTAACTGTTCGGGGGAAATTGTCAACATTACCGACAGTGACGACGGCCAAAACTACCACAATAACACCCAGAAAAACTCTGAATCACGGCTGTTAACGGACACAAACACAAACTTTTAAGCAGACAACCTCTTTGAAAACCACTTCGCGTACTGAACCCCTCAGTGGTGACCAGCTACGTCACCTGAGGCGGTTGAAAGCAAAAACAAAGACATGTCCACTGACCATACGCTGAATCTAGCGCCGTGTTCTGCTTGCGAGTGGTCGCCAGGACATCTGGAGGAAAGACAAAGAAAGACAAAGTCAATAACGATTCCAGTGTTTGTGTTATGATTCGTAAAGATCTCCGCTTCCTGGGCTACAATTCACTAATTCCCTAATGGCAGACAAGTAGCGTTGAATTCTGCCTGTTTGTGCTTCTGATCACATCCCAGACACATGCAAAAGGAGCTTTAACAACCCACTTTGTCTTGTCTAAAAACACTTCTGCGAGCGAACGCTTAATTAAGATAGAAAGATTGAGAACAGTATTCCAGCAGGGACTGCGAGCGAAGGGCGAGCAAACTACTCTTCAAGCTCCTTCAATATGAAATGAATTGCTGCCCTCAATACAATAAATACATCATAACGCTCCATTAAAAGTGGTTAGATCCGCAATCGCTCGGCGCCTGCCGTCAGGATCCGATACCAGTCAGAAGGCGTTTTCTTTTCTTCCCTCTCTCTCCTCCTTTATTGCTTATGCAAATCAGTGAAATAAATAAATGTTTCCATCTCACCGTGGCAGGTATCGGGGTGCTGACGGTAACCGTTCTCCACGTCCTGTTCAAACCCGCCTCTGAAAGAAGGAAAAAACAAAGAGAGACACATCAGTAAATTTGCATCGGTCCATTTCCCCGACTGTCCATTTGTAACAAAGCACCTCGTTGAGCCTTCCCAAAATTGGTTTTGCTGATGAGGACCGCTCGGAGTGCTCGGCAACAAAATTTAATTTGTTTCGTGTCTGGCTGAGGTCAGAGGGTCTCGCATTTGTCGCCGGGACGCAGCGCTCGCCGGACCTGAAGGGAAAATCCACCCTTGGATCTTCCTCGAAGGTCGTATAACATCAATTTTGTGGCATTCAGCAGATTCTCGGCACTTAGGCTGTGATGAAGAATTGTAATTTACTTCTCTCGTGTCCTCACTTCGCCTCGGCCTGCCCGCTCGGCCTGAACTCCACTTAGTCATTCCCGGCATGTTTTCAGACGCCCCTGTCTTCACACACGGCACTTTGTGCAGCTGCGCTGTATTTCAGTAAACTGAGGCTTCTGCTGGTGAAATTGGTACCTCCGCGTTCTCCACCGTATGATTGTTGAATGTCAGGGAAAAAAAAATAGTCTCGAGGGAAGTGTGTTAACACCCAGACCTGTCATTTACCACTGATATTTTCATAAAAACACTTTCCGCTGTTGAACCCCTTCGCTTTGCTGATATCATTGCACGTGTATCCGGAAAAAAAACATCTATATTTTGCACCAGCTTTTCTGCAGCAGTAGGAATAATAAACTGGGAAAATGAACCTAAGGATGGAAGTGTTACCGTCAAAAGCAGTCTGGATTTTTTCGAGGGTAAAAGAAGGACGACGTGAGCAGATTCGGAGCAGGAATACACGCTCGTGTTCAAAGTTTTTCACTTGCTGCTCTTACTATCACATGCAGGGAGTAAATAATAAATGAAAAGCCTGTTAGTAGATTGATTTAAAGTACGTTATGGATGAGTTTCCCCTTTTCACCACGTCTGCGTGAATACTTCAATGAACTGAAGAGACGCGTCTGAGCCAAAGAAAAAAGGAAACAAAAGCTCAATCACTTCAAATAAAACGCTTCAAAAACATTTTTTCACTGCTAAAATTTGTGCCTTTCTGAACTTGCTGCTGAGCAATCCAAATCCTCTAAATTCGCCTTTTGAACCACTCCTCCAGAAGTGACAAGAAACCCAATCTGACAATCATTGATTTTCTGCTGCTCTGATGGAAATGTGCCTACGATTGCTACGCCGCTCTCTCTCTCCAATAAACACGCCGTCTCTCACCTCCGAGTCAATCAGAAATCAAAGTCTCATCCATTGGATGGTTGAGTAATGAGATCGAGCCAACGCACGGTGGAGCGGAAGCGCCTCTAGCCGAGCGGCGCCTCGCGTCGTCGCCAACAATCTTCCCACGCGTTGTAATGCAGCAAATAAAAACAGACACGGGTTCGTATATCGCGCAACCACCAGCGTAATGATCCGGCGCTCACACAGAGACACTTTGTACGAGCAGGCATGCACGCCTACTCTTAAAACAAACCAATTAGTTGTCTTATATAACCAACACAAACCTACAGCGCGCAGATTATATGCAAACAAGCACAAACAGACTCCTCATACGTCCTACAGACACAAGACAAACACATGATCTGTACGTCTCGCCTCCTGAAAGAGACAACAGACGTCTGATTTGGAGGCAGAAGCCGGTGAACAGCGAGAAGGCTGAACTCGAATCAGCTCAAAGAACTAATCACGTCAGTTTCTTCAGCGTGCAACTCTGCCGTCGACTGTAAAGTTTAGGGATGTGTTTGTAAAAAGCCGCTGCAGGGAGACTGCTCAGCACACACACACACACACACACACACACACACATGAGGTACTAACACACACACTTTCTGACTCACCACAAAAAGCTCAGCTCTATAGTGATGATAATCAAATCAAAGATTGCCAGGCGGAGGCTCAGCGTTCCTGTGAATAATGGAAATATATCTTTGGGATGATGTGTCGTTACAGCTCCAGAGCAGCTGGTTTGACGTCACACCATGTAGGGTGTGAATCATATCTGCAGGTTTTGTTATGAATCATAGAGAAAAGTTTTCTTAAGTTCACATTTGAGTCGTTTACAGCAGAGGTTGTGAACTTTCGTCGACTTGTGATCCGTCCTCACTGTTACGAGGCTAAAAGGTTGTGACCGGTTCAGCTGGAGAAAGATTTTTGTGCTCTCTGATTGTTTTTATCTGATTCTTCCAGAACAAAACAACCACTGACTGACACAAAAAAAACAAGGATGAGGAGAAAGATCGTACAAACATTTACATAAGTTAAGGACGCACTGGTTTAAAGGGTTTTGCCACGAAGAAGCTAAAACCAACCTGCTGACAATCGTCTGTGTAGCTAAATCCTGTGACAGTCACAGGAATCCTTCTCTGTCCCTGTGGAAGTGCTTTTAATCCACCTGTATTTATTTATATTTTTTACAAAATTAGGTAAGAAAAACACGAGAAAGACTTTTATGAAAAGACCTTGAGAAGATTAACGGGGTCCCGCCGTGCTGAGGACAACAGGAAATAAGTTTGGGACCAGCGGAGGACGCCACCGGGACGAAAGGGATTTTGTGTGTGTGAACTGTTTGTGTAACCATCGCTCTGCAAACGACTCAGGCCGACTACGTGTCTGCTCACGCTGTGACTTACACTGTGACTGGCTGCTCAGCGTGAAACAGAGGCAAAAATTTGATTGTTGCTCGAAAGAGAAACAGATATTTTACAGCTGCCAAAGCTCTGCAGCTAACAGAGCTAACTGCTAACAGAGCTGAATGCACAAAGAGGAAATCCAAGCAAAGAAACAAGATTTTGACTTTGGTGTGTTGACGTGCGTCATGTCAGAATGTGAGAGCAACATGGACGACATACACACAAAAAGTTGTTTTGCATTTCATCACTCGGAGCGTTTTAAAAAAAAACACACTAACAGCTGTTTCCAGTATTTGTTGTAGGGAAACAAGACAATGACGATATAAAACACGACTCTGGTAAAAACCATCAACCTAATGTTTACTTTTGTCTGCGTCACGTACCAAAATGTTCTCACACTTTCCGACCTGAGAGAGAATTTACGGGAATTTTTCCCAGTCGGAAAATAATGACAACAATTCACGGCAGCTTCTCCGTCTGTAGACGAGACGAATCTGTATCATGTCTGCGAGAAAACCCCCCAAATATTCTAAGATCAAGCGTGTCTGTGGTGTCAGTAAACGCGACGTCCCTTATTTCAGTACAAAAAGAGGCTTTTTGCTCCATCGCTGCAGCAGCTGATTAAAGCAGCAGAGGAGACAAATTCATTAAAACACAAAGCCGTGCGAGTTGGACAGCAGCGATGAAATTACGACGCGTCAGAGTTTCTGATGCTCGATTAATTATGATTGTTGCTCGTTTGGTTTTGAACGCGTCCCACAGATTCTGCTGGAAACATTTTTCATGGAAACGGCTTCAGAGCGCCGTTTGTTCCTCTCTGCAAACACTGAAGTACGCGCCCGAGCACGCTCAGCGCGGTCCGCCTCGACGCGAGACTAACAATGCAAAACAACAACTATTCTTTAAGCGGGGGGCACTTTACACTGCGCACTGAAGTGAGTCAGAGCTTGTAAACAGAGCGTGTTAACCAGCAGGATGACGGGTCACCTTTACGTTTGAGGGAGCGCGCCAGATTTCTCGGCACTCTTCACCATAATTGACCTTCTCTGGTGCTCACGCACATGAATAAACAGTTAAATGTGACCGTCGGGGCGAGATTCGCTTCGTTCTGCTCGGCTTTTTCCAAACACAAGGAAACTTCTTGGCTGTCGCGTATCAACATCTGTCTGCTTTTTCCCCCCCATAAACCCTCTTTTTCAGTCTGGGTTCGTGTCCTGCATCTGGCTCCGTTACACTCTTACACAAACAGAAACTGCAACACAAAATGATTTGGTAGCTGAATTCTCGGGTCGCCGTGTGATGATTAAAGGTCTCGTCTCATTCGGGGAAACAAACTGAGCTGAATGTCCCCCGCATGGTTTAGTGTTTTATGTGGAATCATTATTTGTATCTTGGCATTGATAATAAAAGAGCTCTGCACTCAGTGGCACAATGATGATTTCATTTAGTAAATCAAGAGATTTTTGTTGGCAGGCAGGCCTTTACTTTTAACGAATGTAGTGTTGACTAAACCTTAAATAACACGGCGCGGCGATGTTTCCACTGAAGGTGAGTATCTGCACAACAAATTAACGCCTGCGGATGAGACAGAGCGATGGCACGAAATAATGATTTCGCACGTAGCCGGGATGACGACGTGAAGAACAACATGAATGCTGATTCGTTTCCAATCTAAAAACATGAACGCTGGACGGCCGCAAAATGTTTTGTCTCTGAATAAAATCAATATCCCGGCCGGCCGTTTTCAATTATAAAAAACAAACTGGTGTGAAACATGGTAATTTTATTTATGCAGTACTTTTTTTTTTTTGAAAAGACGAGATACAAAGTGCTTTGCATAGACATTAAAAACCCTGGAAAAATAAATCCCACGTGACATTTAGCTTTTCATTTCCAAAAGGCGACGACACGAGTGATTTAGCATCGTGACGTCGGGAGTTTGGTGTTTAATACCTTGCTAATTGTTTGTTTTCTGGACCAGTCAGTGTCCATCGTTTATATTAATATAACCCTTAGTCTAAAAACGCAAGGACGGCGTGTAAAACTATATAAAACAGAAGGTTTGAGTCCATGTCAACAGCTTTCACGCTCCTGTCCCGACTGAAACCTGTTGCTGCATCAAACTCAATGACGCTGACGAGGTGAAACATTAAATATATTTTCTTTGGACTGTTTGTATATTTCAAAAACCTTTCTTGGAGTTGTGGTTGTTGTACTTGAAACACGTCTGACGTGTTCGCTGAAGTTCACCTCTGGAGTCTCTGCAGAGTTTACAGCTCGTGTTGTTTTATTTCTGTCCTGTGCATAAATTAAATAAAAGTGTATCTGCCGTTTCTGACGTGTTCAGCTTCACGCAGGTTTTCAGGGCTTGACTGATGCCGGCGCTAATCTCAGCGGCAGTAGCTGTCGTCCATCATCAGGAGCTCCTTTCCTGACTGTCAAGGTCGAAACAAAACCTGCGTGCGTCGGTGGAAATAGTCGTCATGTGTGCTGCTCCCACAAGCTTTTTTACATTTCATTGCCTTTTATTGTCGCTATTGTGCCTTTCTGCTTCTGACTAATTTCGTTAACTCTTTAAATGTGCAAATAAATGAGTTTATAGCCTCCTTCTTACAAGTGTTGTGATGGATCCTCTTCCTCGGGGCCACAGGGCTCCATTTTTAGTCCAAAAACTATTAAAAACACATTGATGAGCCACACTAACGCTCCGTCTCAACCATGAACACACAAATGGTTTATTGTGAATCAATCCCACATAAACCTTCCTAATACTTGCACCTGATCCGTGGCTGATAATAGGTCTCCAATAAAATACAACAAAACAAAATAAATGTTTATGAAAGGTTTGTATCGTCAGGACGCTCGGGGCCACAGGCGGCAGAGAAGGACCGGCGTGTTCTTAGTTTTTGGTCTTTTCATGTGAATATTTGGATGCAGAGCGCAGCAGACGGGAGTCTCACCGGTTTAAAACAGACAACATCACGTCTGACTTCTCCCCGTTGGCTTCCTGTTATATTTGGAATTGATTTTAAGAGTTTACCGAGCTGCTGTTTGGCTTCAAGCTACACAGCAGAAACGTTGTCCCCCCCATATGAGTGAGTTCAGAGCCGTACATGCTCAGGTCGGGGCCCTCCTGGCTCCTGAACCAGCCGCCTGAAGAGGTGAAGCTCTGAGAATCAGTGGCTTCATTTCTATAGACTCACTTTTCTGTCTTTTTACAGCTTGTTTTCTTTTGTGACGTCTTTTCTCTTGTCTTTCATCGTCTTCCTGCCTTTTGTCTTTTTGTTTGACCTTCATCTAAACTGAACGTTGTCTTGCTTCTGTTTGACTTCACCGTTTTGTCTTTCCTGCTCGTGATTTGTCTGTTGCAGCACTCGGGATATTACCAGACTCGTCCTTTAAGGTGTTTCCACCTGCACTGCGCAGCTGATCCCGTTTCAGGATCCTTCTACGTCCTTGGCAGTCCTTTCGTTTTGGCATTGTGCTTTTGGAGAAAGTCATTTTGTCCGATGCATAATGGATGACACATACACTGGAACACCGAGACAACAATGTGAAGCCGGGCCGCACAATCTTTGAATGTGTGAAGAGACAGAAAAGATGAAGAGGGCTGTGAATCCTCTCTCCTCTCCTCTGGATCAGCCATTAACATTTATGCCACCTCTGGATGAGAAAGGACTGCAGGATAAAAATAAAAAAATAAAAAGAGACTGCTACTCCATGAAAGAGTGATGTGAGAGAGGAGAGAAAGAAAGAGACGGACAGAGGAAGTCCCCGGAGGACGACGACTTTTTTGAGCTGCTTCATCTCAAACTCTGTTCGGGGCTTTTCTCTGCTGCCTGATTCACATCAGTTCATCCTTCTCCTGTCCCATCACCAGCCCTTTATCATCCCCCTCTCTCCTCTCTCCCTTTCAACAGATATAAAGATGTCACTTAATGGTTGAAAATGTGACGTTGCTTTAGAGCCACAAGGACGAGCAGACGAGCATCTAAATGTAAAACAGATGTTCTGCAAAACTTTGTCTTTTTCTTCACTTTGTCGAACTTTAATCCATCTTTTTTTTCCCTCCCACCCTCTCCTCCGTTCCTCCTTCTTCATCCTCCTCTTGTCTCTCTCTCTCTCTCTCTCTCTCTCTCTCTGGCAGGGGGCTAATATCTGAGATTGGACAGGATACTTTTTGGCCGATCTCGCTCACGTTCTGCTCCGTCGGTTTGCAGCGCGGCTCCGTCCCCGCACGCAAAAAAAACCACAGGACTCATAAATCAAAACCTCGGCGAGCGGCTCGGAGCTCTTGGCCAGCGTGAAGCCACATCGGCACTTCCTCTTGCTCCATCGCAGGCGCGTCTCACTTTGAGGACCTTTCCTCTGACAGCCACCACTAACCTCAAAACCACATACGTATCCCCTAATCTTAATTACAAACTCCGTTCAAACCCTTAAAGTCACAACTGCATGAGAAACTACTTATTAATCTCGCTCCCCGGCTCTTCATGCTTTATTACACGCACATTTTTAATAAACCAAAACATATTTCTATCAAAGCTCATTACTTTGACTTCCTCAAAAGCAGCGCTTCTTTAATGATTATCTCAGTGTGCAGCAGGAAGCGTAAATAAAAGCACCGAGCCATAAAACCTTCACAGATTTCTAAACAAATTAAGAGCTCTCACTACTGGATATCCGGCTTGTTTTAACTAATTAAAAGGGGCGATATTGCATCCCAACAGGAAGCAGAACATCAGATTCACCACTCCTCCCCCCTGGATGCAAAAAAAAAGAAAACACAACAGCTCAAATGTCAACTGATAGCATCATCCGAATAGCCTGAACTGAAAAATAACAACAGGTTAGAAGAAAGATGACATTTCGAGTGTTTCCCAGAATGTCAGCTGCAGCCAGCAGCCTGTTAGCTTTGACTTCGTCTCGGCCAGGTTGAGTTTGAGCTGACAACCGGCTCGGACTCCAGGAGGCAGTCGCTCCTGGCCAAGAAACAGTCTGGTGCAGAGCGTGTGACGGTGAGAAAGAAGTCTGCAGGAACGTCTCAGTGAAAGCTGAGCACGGTTCAACTCTTTAAGACCCGAGACGAGCCGTGTCTGTGAAGGTTATCCATATCAGTGTGATATTTAATATTTATTACATTCTGTTGTGTCAATCTGCTGAGCTGTAGTGTCAAATATTGTTACTTGTTTTCAAGTTAGAAAATCCAAATCTAGTGTCGAGGTTTTTTTTTTTCCACCTGCAGGATTTAAAAGCGTCTCGGAAACGTTTTGAGTCGTGGCACAAAAAAAACATCAAAATGTCCATAAAACCTGCAGCACGATCCATTTCTCTGCTAATGATCCACAGTTTGCTCCAAAACACTCACTTTCTCCAAAACACTGAGCACACTGTGTCTCTGACCTGTTCAGGAAAGAAGCTCTATTAGAAAAAATGACATTTTTTGGATCGTGGATAAGTTTGAGGAGTTTTTCTTTGCTGTAGCCCTGAGTCACCACTGCAGTGAGTTACTGTGAATACAAGCTGAACGCGTCTAATGCAAGCTTCAGAGACAAGTTTCAGGTTTCCAGGGGTTGAAACTCAAAAGCAGCTTTGTAGGAAGTGTTGTCGTTTGCTTTCCTGCTGGTTGATGAGAAGATCAGTAGCACTCCTGTTAGCTTAGCACAAACGGGAAGCAGAAGATAAACAGCTCGGCTCTGTGAGAAGCCAGTACCAGCACCTCTAATGTTCACGAAACGGCAAATAAACGACTAGTTTTATTATTTCTCCTGAGATAAGCTAACTGGTGGCTGGAAACCGCTGGTCGTCCGACGAGATAAGACTCCAGGAAACGTTCAATGTTCAAAAATCAATAACCTTTATGATGGGTGGGATCAAGAGATGGATGGATTTAAGCGGAAGAACCCAAATATCATTCTGTCAAATACACAAATAAAAGAGGGCACACGGAAAAAAAAGCATCTAAAAGAAAAAAAAGCTCCGTCCGTGTGAGAGGAGGGAAGTAATACGTCTGGGTGGCCAAGACGGGGATATGCAGTGATTCCAGGTCTGCACATTTTCAGCCTTCAAAATAATCTATTGGAAGCCAGTCCACGGTGGAAGGTGTGTGTGTGTGATGCAGGGGTAAGCAGATGGGATGTCAGTCACACACACACACACACAGTTCACACAACCAGTGTACATAAAAGGTAAGAGAGAAAACACAGCCGGCGTGGTGATGCAGGAACAGGCTGTACATCAACCACACAGGGACACGCTCGGTCCTTGACTGGCAGGAGGCACACAGGAGCAGGAAATAGTAGCTTTAACTCCACCTCCTCCACCTCCTCCACTCTTTACTGCATCCATCCATCTGTCCATCCAACCACCTATTCATCTCCCCCCCCCTCACATTCGGCCAG
Organism: Spondyliosoma cantharus; assembly: GCA_900302685.1. Taxonomy (NCBI): domain Eukaryota; kingdom Metazoa; phylum Chordata; class Actinopteri; order Spariformes; family Sparidae; genus Spondyliosoma; species Spondyliosoma cantharus. The sequence continues at coordinate 8,816 of OMLP01032351.1, read as the reverse complement.
ACAGTGCGGTACGCCGCTGTGTGATTGAAACACACGCAGCCAAACATCCGTTTTGATTTTATGACACGGGCTTAGACAGAGAGAGAAAAAAGGTTTATTAGTTTAAACTTCTGGCTTGATGGCGACAAACCATTTCTGTACATAAACCTCTACGCAGACAGAGAAATCGTCTGCAGATTCACTGCTTTTGTAGCTTTTCTTTTCCCCTTTTTGTTTTAGGGAATAACTCCTATGATGAAATCCTTTCCGTGCCATGCTGCTTGTTTTAAAGCCATACAAATATGAACAGAAAACTCCTCCATCGCTGACCGAGCAGCTAAGATGTTAAACACAAAAAGCCTCCGAGTTTGAGCTGCAACCCACATTTAGCTTTTTCAGATAATGTCGGTTTCTTATCTAAAAGCAGAGGCACGTCCTGCACTGCACCAGACAAACATCCTGCGAGGGGAAAACTGAACTGATAGCGCCAGTTTAGAAGCTAATGAGCGACTCAACGGCATAAAAAAAAAACCTTGCCTGCAGACGTCAGGATGGGTCAGTTTGGATGCCGAGTTTAGTGAATCCTGATTCTTCAACATCACTGAGTTACAGTCTGCAGCATCGTGTCTCAGCGCTTCCTTGGAGGCTAAAGAGGCTAAAGGAGCATCCAAACTTTTATCTTTTTGTCTTTTCACCCAGAAAATAACACTGACAACTTATTTAAAGAAAGAAAATCCCACTGAATCATTTCTGACAGCTGAAGAGAAGTCTGCATCTGCCACCACAGGGTCACAGGGTCGATGCCTCCAAGTACCAAATGACTCCCTACCAGTTCACAAGAATAGAATCAACTAAATGACGTCTTATTTTATTTTTTATTCTCCACCTTCTCCACCGAAAACACGGCAAATAATAACCTACAAAAACACTTCCTTCGTCGCCAGGGTCCCTTAAAAAATCGTGCAATTTTGACGTTGGTGAGTCAAGTTAAACTTTATAAAGGTTGTGAAATGCTGTCTCTGACAAATTCTTTATTATTTGGTTCTTGTAAATTCAGCAGATGTTAAACATCAAGATATTACTTTCTGATGGATTTAGAGCTGTCCAACTGTGATTGGATCACTCAGGACGGATTGGTAATACCTTCTCAGAACTAATAACGGAGGTTATTAATTTTCATACGCGTGATACGTGTCGGGACCTCGAGAATAAACAAGATGGATGCGTGCTGTGGATCTCCAAGGGGACCAGCAGACGAGTAAAAACTGCTGCTCAGACATTCATCACGTTGATGTTGCCCTGTTGTCTAATTCCAGATTAGCTATTGATTATCAAGAGTGCGTCGTCCCGGCGGCGCACGCAGGTCCGGTTGACGTGCGCGGCGCTGAACGACTCACTCGAAGGAGATATGAAGATTATTGCTTCTGCTTCACATTATCGGCGAAATAACAAATGCGTCCGCTGTGACTGTGGAGCGAGAGAACTAATAATGTCTTAATAGAACCGCGTCCACCCCGCGTGCTTCCTGTGGCCGATCTCTCGAATTATTACAACTTCGTCAAGAGAAGAATTAACAGCTGAAGCCTCCTGCTGGAGTGTTTTTGATTAGGAAAGCGAATCTGCACACTTTTGTCTCCCGGTGCTTCGCGTTTGGAGACGTCTATCTGAAACCGGACGGGGGAAGAGAGGGAATCAACAATGAATCTCATCGGGCGGAAAAATTGCTGCTGCAAAGATTAAAGTTTAAAGCGAAGCTGAAGTTCTGCATCCGTCAGAAGCGGCGATGTTAGGACAGGTGTTCAGCTCTCGAAGACAAACTGTACCCAGAGCTGCTACGTTAACAAAAAAGTTCAGAACAGAGAGCAGAGCAGCGGCGCTTCATTAACTCGCTTCAAGTTGCAAAATCTCCCCCGTCTGACAGAATCTCATGTAGGGATTATTTTCAATTATCAGTTCATCTTTAGATTAGCTGTCTGGTTAGTAAAATGTTAAAAAAAATGTCGCCGAGTGTTTCCCAAAGCCCAAGATGACGTCCTTAAACAAAGATATTCAGTTTACTGTCACAGAGGAGGAAGGAAACCAGAAAATATTCACATTTACTTTAAACATACTTTCATACCATCAGCAGAATATTCTTGACGTCTTGTGCATCATTTTATAAAACATTCCCAACATTCAGCCGGACATATCTGTCATCTTTGGACTCTATAGCGTCTCCACGAGAATTTAAAACAACGTTGTGAGCTTTATTTGGACGCACTGCTTGTGTTTTGGTTTATAGCTGCAGTTGTTCTTCATATCAGAGAAGTTAATCCACCCCACCTCCCTACAGACCCCTGAATGAACCCGTGCAATGCAAACAGCGACTCAGTAAAGTGGGGATGTACACTTGGCTGTCAGAAACCATCCCTGACTTTATTCGGGCTTCGCTCACTCACAGACATGTTGTGCTGTTCTGCTGTAGGAGCACTTTTTGTCATCGTTCCCGATATGAACACGAATGTAAACGAGTACTACAGTCCTGCAGAACAGCCCCGAGGCAAACGCTCCTACAGCTCTTTGAAATATGTTAAATTATAGAAATGTCGGAAAATGAAATCACGCCGCACGAGGACTACTTGAGTCGTAACACTGAGAGCAGACGGCGTCTTATGATGTACCAAATACTTGAGAGCACTACATTAGGGCGAACGAATGCGGACGGCAATTTCTGAGAATGCACTTAAAGGAAACGAGACAAACACACAGCGGTGAAGAAGCTTTTTACTGATTTCAATGTCAACATTCATTCAGCGCTGATGGCTGTAATGATGGTGTGACGCCATCTGTACGCTCTGCCCTATAATAAGTATAAAGTGGCTGTTATTATCATCTCTCTGTGTGTGTGTGTGTGTGTGTGTGTGTGTGTGTGTGTGTGTGTGTGTGTGTGTGTGT
>OMLP01032349.1:8977-23699 GCA_900302685.1 Spondyliosoma cantharus | reverse complement strand
CTATTTACCCAGTAAATATATGGTAACAAAAATGTGTTACTACGTATTGTATTTACTTTCTTATTACCATTGGTAATTACCTAGTAACTCTTTTGTGCTACCATGAATTTACCAGGTAAATACCTGGTAATTAGGGGACTCTAAAAGGAGGGCTTACCAAATGGTCCTTGTCAAAACACTGTGCTCATGCTCCGGTTAATTTTATGCACAAGTAAGACTTCGTAGGAAAAATTATTGGTAGGATTGATATTGTTTTATCAGTCAGCTTAAAATACCTGTTTCGGTGACCACGAACATGACTGAAAATGTCCCAATATCCTGAAAAACAAAACATGCGTCTCCAACTGTGGTCACTGGCTTGCCAGCCTTGTTGCCTGTAACTTCACTACCATCCCCTTCACCTCCAGACATGAACGTTAGGTCACAAACATGTAATGTAAACGTGAAATGTCCATGTGGTATGTAGCCGATGACACGTACATATGTGAACGTATCAGTGGTTTGCAGAAACCTTCATTGTCAATATCTTATCCTGCCGATTTGGCTGTTTCATGGTCAGGCAAGGCCAAACTCGATGTGAAACGGTGGACCGGTGGATCTATTGCATAGTTCGAATGGTTTGTGATACAGGGTTACGTAATGTGTACTTGTAATATGAACTCGATATGACACATGTTACACGTGGAATGGTAAATGGACTTGCATGTGAATCCAGCTGTTCCAGTCTACTGACCGATCAATGCGCTTCACATTCACACACACACACACACATGTTCGTAGACTGGAGGCAGAAGCTGCAATGCAAGCTGCCAACCTACGCCGATGATGCTTTGACATGCAGCTGGGGGAGCAGGTGTTCGAACCATCCACCTCCCAATTAGTGGAGAACTCGCTCTATTCCCTGAGCCACAGTCAGCCGAAATGCCAACACTTTATAGACTTATAGACTAGACTGAAAATGAATGCAAGCGGAGTTTGGGCGAGCGGTTTCACTTATTTGAGTCATGTTTGAGTGATCAATCAATGAATGTGAAGGCTCATCTGACACCAAAAAACACGGCACACAAGTTTTTTTAATTCTGTCAGACAGAATTTTGCAACTCTGGAAAGCTATCACACAGGACTGAGTTATTAATCACTTCTAGCCAAAGTCGATATTTCAAGAAGTTTTCTGCAACTCTCAGATATTTTCCGAAGTTTGTCCTTCAGTGGACCACCTAATGAGCTTTCATCCAACAGGCAGTCTTTTTCTGTTTCCATCTCATTTGATTTGTTTGTTTCTTTTTCATATACTACCCTGTTCCAGTGTAAGTACGTAGGTAAGTATACTAATGGACTCATAAAAGGACTGATGCTGGGGAAATGTTTCACCGTGGACTTTGGGTACCTTTGCTGTCCCTGAACAAAAAAAAAAAACTTCTTTAATTTCTCCAACTTCCTCGCGGCTGCTGACGCAGCTCTAAAACTTCAGCGCTCGAAGAGGCCGCGGTCAATTCAGCCATTTCATTTTCTGTTCATTTCCCTCTTAATTAGTCATTTTGAGAGTCGCCGCACCGTAAACAAAGCCTTGATTGGCAAATTGTCACAAGTGGCCGCAGCTCACCTGGAGGTGAGGGGGGTGGAAAGAAAGGGAAAACATAACATTATCGTCATGTCTTTTTATCATATTATAGCATATTTAATCTCTCTCTGCATTAAGAGGAACAACAAAGTGTAGTTATGTTAATGCAGTGGTATTGATTTATTCACTTGTATGGCTGTTGCTACATGCACTAGCTTCAGAAAACAGATGTCTTTTCCTCGGTTAATAAATCCTCTTTATTCTCAGTATTTATACATGTATGCAGTGTTGCTGTATTATTAACGGTGAATATTTACATTTTCTGTCTTTTCAGGCTTCATTGCGGTGTGCTCTCTTCTCCATTTCCCCTCCTCTCCTGCCTTCCTCTTGGCCAGGAGGCACGTCTTTTTCCATCAGAGGAAATGAACTCACTGAAATCGCCGAGAGCGATCTGAATTCACTAACAATCGATGTAACTGTCAGTCACCAGCAGCCGATGCAAAGCTCTGCCATGCTCTAGTCATATTCCTACCCTGTTGTTCGCCCTCAACTTTCTCCAACATTGCGATTTCTTTCACAAAAAAAGTTACAGTTGCAGTCATTTATATGGCTTAGAGGGGGATTTCTGCTGTATCGCAGCTCGACAGAATCCACTCTCATCCGTCCTGGCAAAAAACGCTGCTGTGCGCAACAAACCGCCCCACTGTGTGGCATTTTGCAGCATCGCATCAGTAAAGTTTCAACACATGCATTTTTAATGAGTAACAATGGCCTTTCTGGTGGATGTGCAATTCACGATGGGGCTTTTTGCCATGAACATCGACGCGAGCAGTGGCACCGGTACTAAACCACAATGACGGGAAGTGCACGGGGTCTTGGATGGAGTCAACTCCGTCATTAAAATATATGACAACCTTTTATATGTGTATTTGGGAATTTTCTAAAACATTACAAAAGCAAAGTTTGGGCCACACTCAGCTGTACCGAATGAGCATTTAACTTGAATAGAACTGCCTCCCATTTAATTCTCAGCATGACAGAGCTACGATGAGCACCGCTGCAGAATCAGAGCTGTCCAAGTATCTTTCAGCTTTGTACAGAAAAAAAAAGAAAAGCAGAAATCCACATAGCACTTTGGACTGAAAGTTTTCATCGTGTCCTTGTCTAGAACAGACGTACAGTATCGCAGTCACATCTCAGGGTTTGGCCCTCGTTCACATCTGGACAGCAATGCTCTTCCAGAGTACCAGTGATAAGATAAAATACGAACTAGGACTCCAGTTCTCAGAATGACACCACACAGCAGTTTCTACTCAGAGAGAGAATCAGAGAGGCTGACAGAAGCAGAGCCTGAAGTGAGGGAACTTTGGCTATTAAACAAAAAAAAACAAAAAAAAACAAAAACATCATAAGAAATTCAATAAGTGCTCCCCCTACAGATATGTGTTGATTATTGCGTTCCCTACGATGTGAGTACAGAAACGCTCCCAAATGGGGCCAACGCTGAGATATTAAAACGTTTCCCGAAGAACTTGCAAAAAACAAAAACATTTGCAAATCCTCTGATATCTCCACCAGAGGCTTCCTGCAAGAACATCTAAAAGTTGAAAACCAACAGCAGACTAAACCAAAGCTACGGTTATGAGACCGAATATGAACCCATGTACAGATTTCACTGGCTGAGGCACCGTGTTGCCAAATGACAACGAACTCGGCTGCCGCAAATGTTAAACCGGGATTAAGATTTTTGCCCAGATGACCCTCAGTTTCTCTGCAGGAGCCGTCTGGCAGCACCTCTGCTGTGACAGGCGACTCCGACTCTCTCTACTGTTGCCACTGATTGATTGTTACCAGAGCAGCAGACCTGAGATATGGGGCTCAGGGTCAAGTCGTACTTAAGTCACTCCAGTTGGATTTTACGATGCTTAAACCTTAAACTTAAAAGGGACAGTTAACCTCGAAATCAAAACACATTTTTCCTCTCACCCAAAGTGTTATTTATCAGTCTGGAGGTGTGAGTTGCCTGTTTTTGATCAGCTGTGGAGATGTCTGCCTTCTCTCCAGTATAATAGAGCTAGATGGCACTTGGCTTGTGGTGCTCAATGCAGCAAAAATGACTAAAGAAAAAACAAAACAAAACTCAACAGCAAAGCCTCTCTCCAGAAAATTCACGACGCGGTTACTCAAGACGATCTGCCGAGCTCGCTGTCAGCAGTTTCATTTAGGAACTATTTTCTTTCGAACTCAACTGCTCCTGCCCCCCGAGTGGTAAAATTGTTACGGACCAAACTTGGCCCACACTAGATGCGCTCATCCGTACGCATGCGTTTGCCAGATCTGAGCCACGCGCAGGCCTTAGCATGGCCGAATAAACCGAACTGGGCCGTGTAGTAGGCGGACGGTGATCCGGTGAACTGAAACTGCTCACGAGATCTGCAGATTATTACGGGTCGTGATTTCTGGAAAGAGACATTCTTGTTTAGTTTAGCACCATAACCTGAATGTCATCCCAGTTCCGTTATATACTGGACAGAAGGCAGACATATTTAAAACTCTGAAACTCATGCCAAAACAATCTAGATGGATGAATTTCACAACAGCTTGATGAGGAAAATGAATATTTTTGATGTTGGGGAGGGGTTAAAGCTACGGACACTGATGTAGGAAACCTTTTTTAATCTTTTGTTGTCACGATAACAACGTAAACAGTAGAATTTATGCCATTTAGGAATTTAGGAAGGTGCTTGCATGCATTTGATTGGCCAGCACAGCACTTTGGCAGATGTATTTTTGCCACCCCGCTGCACTCGCTGACTGGCCACACGCCGAGGCACGAAGAGGCTTTTTTTTTTCATGCGAGTCGGTGCGAAAACAGACTCGGAAACAGCTTTGTGACTATAACAAATGCGCAGTCCATGTAAGAGTTCACCTAACACACTCCAGCAGCAGCCTCGTGAACTGACTCGCCTGTAACGCAAGCCGCTCAGCTCCACTAGACTCCGCGGTTTTTCAAAGTTTGCGAGTCTGGGGAAGTTTTGACGTTTTGGGAGTCAAGAGGAGAGAATGGAATTAAAAGAGGCGAAGTGCACAGCGAGACAAGCCCGGCAGGTTAATGATCAGTGTGCCGCCGCCAGCCTCCTGCCATCTGGAGAGCTTGTAACAGAAGCTGCTCCCCGCTCGACACAAACGGAGCTGCTGAGGAGGTAGGAGGAGGGTGGCAGGACGGCCAACAGGTAGGAATCTGGTGGAGGATTAAATGCGACGGCGGGCGTGAGGTACAGCGCTGCGCCGACGTCAAGATAATTAAGATTTGAGCCGCAGGCGACAGCGACGCTAACAAGGAGGCGTCGTCGTCGCGTCTTTGTGAGCGGAGGCTGCCCGCATGACGGACAGCAAGTCTTTGCAGGGTGGCCTCGTGGTTAACAAGACTCGACACATGCAGTCTGACAGATTTACAGAGTGCGAGGCACTGAGTTAACGTTTGGAAAGTCACGGAATGTCACGAAGGAAAAGACAAGAGCTGATCATCTAAGAGAAAGGGTGAACTAACATGAAAGAAAAGTGCTCGGATCCAGACGCTGTGTGCCGCGTTCTACATCTTCTGTCACAATGCACAAAGGAACAGAAAGGCTATAAAACTTGTTCCTGAATAGTCGTTTCATACTAGTTCACGTAATCAGACCCTTAACATAAGATTACCTTCAACATCCCCGCTTAAACTCTTTCAACACGTTCAATAAAAAAGGTAAAGAAAAGCGTTTTATATCCTCACTCTGCTACTTCAACATATCCTTTCAGGTTCACCCATTGAAAATGCAAAAACTGGAAGCTTGGTGTATAATAGGTCACACTTGGTGAGTGCATGTAGGCTGATTCCTTTAGTGGCATTCAACACAACTGTCTGCATGACTGTGCAGTTACACACTCGGGCTAAATGAGGATTTTCTTGGCTTTCTGTGTTTTGTTTTCATCTGGGCGAAAGATGAAGACCCAACAAGATGTCTTTTCACTTCTTGTGCTCATGGTTTTTAACTGAAACCGTAAGTCGGATAAAATCGTAAAAAGGTTCAAAGCTAATTGTTAATGATTGAATCAACCTCACTCTTAACCATTATTTGTAAGGCAAGGACAGGCAGGGCAACTTTACTTGTACAGCACATTATACCGAGACAATTCAATGTGCTATACGGGGTGATGAAATACAGCAAAGGTGAAAGATTTTCCAAATTAGAATATCACCTCGGAGGTTATCCCTGCCTGTGTTGCATCTGAGGGATATTATGTCCCCAGCAGCTGAAGGCAGACAGGTAACGTCAGCATGGAGACACATTTCTATCAGGAGTCGATTGAGACCAAACCAGAGCCAAAACGAGAGTGAATTATCAGGCGAACACGAACAATTGAATATTAATGCTGCTCTGTATTTTCTGTATGGATGAGTAAACAGGTTCAGTACACGTTAATTATAAAAATCTCTATTATACGCAAATGTTGTGTTTTTGGCTCTGTAAAGAATCTGCGTCTTCAACCTTGAAATAAAGATCATTTCGTCAAACTTTCTTTGTCGTCTTTTCAGCTCCGACTTTCCGCACCGGCAAACTTTTTATTGGCACGGTACGCGAGATGTGCCAGTCGCTTTTTTTGTGAACACGGCGTTCAGATTCAGAAAAAAAGCTGCAGCTGACGATTCTGGAGAAAGACGGTTTGTTGTTGAGTCTCATTCCCAGGTTTCCAATTACTGATGCTTCACTTTAGGCTGGCAGCCACCAACCCGAAACATCAGAATTTGACGACTTGGGGAAGAGACACGACAATCAGCTTTCTTTCTCCACAATCGCTGGTGCCCAGAAATCTCCCAAATGGAGAGCAGAGTGTCTGCAGGTGCAGGTGCTAGGGACTATTTTTGTTGGAGTCAATAAATCATATTTTCCTGAATAGCATACCTTTAAAAACACACTTCCAGCGCTGTCAGATTACACTTTTACATCCTTTCTTATGGCATGTACTGTAAATATTGTAACTCGAAATTTCATCAATTAATTAAGGAATTAATACATTTAAATCTCCATGAAGACTCAACTCTATTTTTGGTTTTCTAACGGAGATTTAATGTGTTTTGTGCGTCCTCCGATGTGACACATCTGCATAAATACTGCAAAGAATGGCCTCCGACCACTTCTGAATGTGGTCTGCGCGATCTGATCCTAATGCCTTCACACATTGCCTTCACACTCAGGAGAGATTTTAATGCGAGGTATCAAACGAGGGCGTTAACCTCCTCGGGAGGCAGCAGCCAACCACGCCGCTTCGTTCTGTCTCATTCACTAACTCTCCTCGCACGCCACCCGTCTGTGGCCATTCCACCCACATTGTCTGAACAGAGACAGAAGAGAAACATATTGCTCCTATTATACACTGGCGTTTGGTTTTCCATAGAAAGCAGCGATTGTGTTTCTGCTGGAGCGCGGTGATGTAGATGATGGCTTTGGCAGGCGGCAGACAGGCCTGCTCTGATGAGCTAACAGTCGGCTGGAGGAGAATGGGAAGGGAAAAGGAATGAAAAATGGTGCAGCGTTTAGCGTCGCTTGGCACCGCTGCCGCGGGTTCATTGAGTCAGAAAAGAAGAGGCCGTCTTTGTGGGGTGTGACTGTCACTGCTGGATGACAGATTGCATTCTGGGTCCTCTGAGGCAGGCGCAGAGGATGAGATAATGGTTATGAAATAAAAGTCTTCCCAAACTGTGAAAACAGACAAAATGCGGTGACATAAACTGGCAGTTTACAGTGAAATATTCAGCGGCACAACACAAACCGTCATCCCGAGGCAGTGCATTCACACAGTGTCGCCCTCACGTCCCGGAGCACACTGTGTTTGAAAAAGCCATATTGATCTGTAAGCAAATGGCATTTTTGGCATGAAACATCACTGCTTGGCACTCCGGGGGAACGAGCTGACAACCCGGCCTTAAGAAGTCAATAAACTGGTTTCCACAAGGAGCCAAACAGCACTCGGTCTCTCAGACTGGGACATTACTTGATTGCTGTTAATTCCCTCGTCTTATTGTCTGGTCGTCAGAGGGGATGTGTCAGTCGAGCTCAACAGATACTTCCAAATCAACGAAATTCAATATTGTGCCCGACAGAGGCAGCTGTTTAACTGCAGTCTGCAGTATTTATGCACCACTCCCATTCGTTACAAACAACTTATAATATTTAAACTGGCAATAAACGCCTTTTTTTCCCTTTAACGTATCAATCTGTAGTCAGCAGTGATTGCGCAGCGTGATGGCTGTGGAAAATGACACCACCCGAGTACAGACTGGTTCCCTATAAACATCTCTTTCATCGTGCTGTTCGGTCTACGACCAGAAGGACAAATTACTGCACTTAGGAAGAGTGGCGACCGTCGTGCAGCCGAAACAGGAAGAGAAGAAGCATTGTTTTCTGCTCTCACTGTCTCCAGGTAACGGTGGAATGGACGAGGCAAAGCAGGTGAAGAGGAAAACAAGAGTAAATGGACGGGTCTGTTCTTACCACCGGGACTGACCTGACATTCAATCTATGAGTTCAGTGAGAAACAAAACCTGCTTATTTATTAATACAACCTGGTACTTTTACTCTGCTTTCTCACAGCGCTGAGATCAGAGTTTCTAGATCAAATTGGAATTCCTACAGTTGTTTTTTTTTATTTATTTTTTTTGCTTTGGACAGTAGCCATGTTGCCAACGCTGCCTCTGCGACAGTGTTGCCAAGCGTAATACCAAAGGGAAATGTTGAAAAGTTGTCTGCTTTCATTTGAACCAAAAATAGATTCTTCTGCTGGATGTAGCCATGCAGTAAATAGGTTCACAGTGAGGAAGAGCAGTAAACGTGACATTAAAACAAGAAAACAGTGAGATAGAAGAGGCTGTAAAGTCCATACAGTGAAGAAGAAGAAACCCCCTTCATACAACACGTATTATATATCTAAAAAATACTGATGAGTCCTTAATTATTTTTCTGAACGGATCCTCCTTAAATGTCCTATTTGAAAGAAACGTGTTCTTTTGTTTGCGTCTCATTCCCAACTTGTCAAACAACAAGACGCTTTGCGATGGCGGCAGGCCCGACCTACAATCCTAAAGCGTCAGTAAAGCTCAACGCTTCTTATAAATAGGTCCTTTCGCGCAGAGCAATTAGCAGTCAAAAGCCGCTGTATTTGTACAGTGAAACATGTCGAGTTTGCCCTGCAGCGAGACGAGCTGCTGAAGTGGTTTTAATGTCCTCAATATCACGCGTTTCATCCAGCGATTCTCCTCCCGGCCCTCACATGATCATCGGAGCATCACAGGAAAACCTGCCAGCACCTCTACGCTAATCTGTGCTTAAACATCACTGGATCACAATCTACACATTGAGGCCGCTCGGGGCAATGTCATTCATAAGGCTAATTAGTGCAATAGGAAACTTTATATTAACTTTAACTCTGGCAGCTGTAAGACTGTATGAGTGTGATAAGCCCTTCCTATGCCTTTCTTATTCATCCTGACTGGGTAACTAAGGGATACAATCCCTTTAGCAAAGCTTGACTTAAGAGCACGAGTGGGAGAGGGAGCTTTTATGGATCTGCAGCGCATCGCATATCAAGTGCGTTCCATCAAGGGCAACCGTGAATAAGGGTGCTTTCAAAGAGAACGGAGGAGCTTCTCAATCTAAGAGCTCCTGTCAGACGAAACAAACAAGAGTCGTCTGCATCAACCAGGAAGACGCAAGGACTCTCTTTGAAAAGCTGCGAATGTAAAGAAGGCGAGGCAAAGTGACACTGACAATTGTCGCAGTTTGTCGGAGGACAAGGACGAGGGAGAAAAATGAAGGAGCGCAAAATTAGACCAAACTTTTGTCCTTCTTTTTGATAATCACTCTGTGAATTCATGGCTCAGTTCCATGGGTGTTTCTGGTGTCTAGACATGCTCAAAGGATGCATTAGCAAAATAAATCTTTGAAAGGGGCGCAGAAGAAAAGCATGTGAGGTGATGTTTCAGTGTTTTTGTGGAGCGAATGGAACCAGACACCGAATTAGCCGCTCGATTCTTGGATGACAAGGACGAGAACATATAAACAGGAGCGTGAAAAATCTGCCATTAGCTTCCTTGAATTAGCCGCCTCTCTTTCCGAGCATTTTTTTTGCCTTCGGCTAGATTTTCCACCTCTTTTCTCGTTACAAAACACACTGTTCCACAACACAGCCGTGCGTGGCCGGGCTCGAGCCAACAGTGAACGGTTGTTAAACAGCACGAGGAACATTTATTGTTTCTAATTTCTCTGAGCTACATTTATCCTTCTCCACAGCACACAGTGCCGAGTGTGGGTAATGGAAAAGGTCAGAGTGAGATGAGGACTGACATGATGTGTTTAACAAGCAGGGCTTGAACCGGAGGTGCTACAGTTACACGACGAGCGTTCAAAGCAGAGCTGGGAAGTTGTCTATCAGCGCTGCAGATGGAATGTCAAAGATGTAGTTTTGAAGGCAAATGAATGATGTAAATGTTGAGCAACCTCTGCTGCCAGGTGCAGACAATTTTAAGATTCAAGAGGAAAAGTCTCTCAATGCACAGAAGCAGAGCAGCCTTTGTGTCTGGGTTCAACACCAGTGTAGTCATTGGTATAAATATCAGAGTTTGGGAGGCGTTTTCCCATTCATCCTTATGGGGACATTTTCAACTTTGGCTCTGCTACTGCTCCAGCACGTGTGCAGTCAGAGAAACTGATCACCTTTTTAAGCTCTTTCAGCCTATAGATTTTCAGCTTTCAATTCTTTTCAGCTTTTTCAAACATTCAACTTCATGTTCAGCTAAAGAAACTGTTCAACTATCAAAATGTTCAGCCCATTCAACCAGTTACTTTTAAGCCTTTCTGCCTTTTCAGCTTTAGAAAAATTCAGCTTTTTCTGCAAATTCTTGACCATCCATTCTTATAGTTTTATGCATTTCTGGCAAGTGTTTTCCAGTCCATTCAGCAGATTTCCGAAATCACTTCAGCTTTTAGCATTCACACTGTATTTTCGCAGGAAATGCAAATGTTTGCATACATCGAAAAGTGCTGGCAACAGCACCCACTTACAATAGTAGTCGTTCTGAAAATAGAACGACTCTGAAACTCAGAGCTCACACGTGTCCTTGACGACTCTGTAAGGACACTCCCACACAGGGTGTAAAAGCCTGCAACTCCCCTCCGGTTAGTTAGAACTGAAGAAGCCTCTTGGACGAGAGGTGAAACGTCTTCAAGGGACTGAAACGAGTCCAGTTGCCTTCGATACAGCACTTACCTACTATATAGTGCACTACATATAATGGCTACCATTTTATTTCAGTGTCCTCAAATGAAAAAAAAAAAAAAAAAGCAGTGTCATGGCAGTAAAGAGAGAAGTCAGGTGACGTCGAATAAAGAGCGACAGAGTCCACGTATGGAAGAGGTTGGGGTGGAAGGATGAGGTCAACAAACACAGCAGTGTCAGCAGTGAGATATTTTAAGTCAGTAATTTAGTTAACAAAGTCCTTTCCTGACATTGTTGATTAACCACATGTTCGGCAAATGCAGTTATTACATTTAAAGAGTTACTGTACCGAAACATAAATGCGGTTGAGAGAAATAAAAAATAAAGGACTATAATTTTCTCGAACTATCCAACTGTGACTCTGGTGCAGCTTTCAAGGTTTATTTCATATCATCAACAACCTGCTGAAGACATGATTGTATTTCAACAAGTGAAAGCTTCTAATCTTTTCCTCTTTGTTTCATTCGCACAGATTTCCCATTTAAAACTCACTTAGAGGCACCGTGGAAAGTTCTCACCTGTGCACACAAACCCCCCCCACACACACACATTTACGAGGCATATCACACACACAGAGTGGGACAAATAGACCCAAGACACACAATGCGCGTGAGCCTGCCCGCTCACACACCAACACACACACACGCCCACATCCGCGCAGCACTTTGAATTCCATTTGCCCCGTAAAGCTCCTAAAACTCCTCTTCTTAATTCTCCCCTTCAAAAGCAAAGCCAGGAGAGTAATCCACAATCTCAGGATCTTCTCTCTTTTGCTTCCAAATGCAAATGGAAATCCTTGTTCTACAAACGGCTTATTGAACAGCTCGGAGAAGAAGCCGTCGCTGCTCATCGGTTTTCCCGCTGAACGGCGAACGGGAATTTCATCTGTCGCCGAAGCCCGAGACGATCCCGCGATGCTCTAATTTCTCACCCTGCAGGAAAGTGACCCGAGGGCCGATCAAGAGGCGTCTGAAGCTGCGCCGCATTTTATTTGCCACAGTCACAAAGTGGATCCTCTGCTTACTAGTCACGCCGCTGAAGGCGATGCAGTCAGTTCGAGGTGCGGCCCAATGTGGTTTTAACGATGCTGGACTGAAGAAAACAGCTAAAACAGAACTCCTTCCCTCAGACATTTAAGTCCTCAGTTTCAGCAACAGCTAATTAAGTTCAGGCAGCTATATGAACCTGGGTTCAGGTTTCGGATGTGTCATGTTTTCGGTTACTGAAAAGAGAAACGTTCTTATTTTCCTGCAAGGTTTGCTAAAGTCTTTCGATGGAAAGCATCCAGTCTCCTTCGTGAAAGTCATATGTGCTACACGCCCATCCACTCTCCATTTTCCCCGCCTCCCTACATGAAGGGTACGCAGCTTCCTGCATTAAAACTTAATTTGGCACTTGATGCAAATTGCGAGGTGCAGAATCTTCCAATTAGGACTAACTTCCAATGACAGTGGGTTGAACAAAGGGGCGTCGCGGATGTCTGAGGAGTATCTTCATGTTTAGAGAGCGCGCGTGCTTTATAGATGTCATTAACGCGGTCTCCTCCGGCTCGCGGCACCCGTGACTTACCGAGTTAAAGCAAAATGGACCGAAATGATTCATATCGGTTATTAAGTGCTTTGGGTTCAGTCACCTTTGCGTTTCATCTTTAGGAACCGAACAAAATGGCCGTCCATTTAAATGCAAATGCGGAGATAATTTAGTGGACTGCCGCCGTTACACGTCAGACCTCTTTCACACACGGCATTAACATGCACTCCATATCAGCTTCGCGTCCACGTATGATTTAAGGGGACATTTCCTCTCTTGAGATCTTTTATCAAACAGGCTGCTGCGCCGGCCACACTCACCAAAAAAATACATTTCGCGACTCATTTCTTACAGGCCGAATCGGATGCGTTAGATTGCATTGAGCTGAAGTGAACTGAGTTGAGGAGAATCGAGTTGAACTTACTGGGAGTGGAGTGAACTGGAGTGCCATTGAATTTGGCGTCTATTGAAATGAACCTAACACAAGAGAGCATATAGACCTGTGCTGCCGGCTGCTGATAAGCACAGTGCTGTATATCTGTGTGTGTGTGTGTGTAAGCCTTGTATCTGCTGTTTGATTAGTGTTGTTGGGATTCAGCGTGACGAACCGCTTGGCAGGTGCAGGGCGAGCGGCGTGTCAGCGCCGTCAGTCAAGCAGCCGAGCTGCGAGAGGTGTTTGTACGTGAGGGAGAATCGAACAGATGCAGAAAAAAGAGCCGGCTGTTGCATTTAGTGCAAGTACAATGCCTCCGTACTCTATTGTAATGTAAACACTATCGAACTCGGAAGTAGGGCGGAGGAAATGTGTTTTTAAACAGAGCAAATGAACAAGGTGTTGGATCTTTTTGGTCCAATGTGGTGGACACTGCAACATCCAAAATAGTAAATCCACATCGAGAAGTGAATTCAGTTTTTACTCTCAATTTTCTCGAACGTAATGCAACGCCGTCTCGATCCATTACAGAGGCTCAATTAAAAATCTACGCAAATGTCCTCTATGACAATCAGTCTCAGTACAGCTGCCAATCAGAAGAAACATCTTGTTGCTAGAGAAGCTGCCGATGTAAAAACGAAGACGTGACCGGGTGGCGCAGAAGAGCTGGCGAGTTAATTTGCTACTACTACAGATGATGAAAGTCAGAAAAAAAACAAGAACACCGGTTATAGATATAAACATCATGTATATAGCTTCTGTCCAGCAATACATTCTGCCGGGATCGCTGTTTTCCTTTGGCGTCTTTGACGGTTTTCTACACCAAGCAACGAAAAAGAAAAAGAAAAAGAAAACCCAGAGGGATCTGATTTAGATGAGCGACCTCGACAGTATATCAACACAATGCTGGTACAAGTCCATGAGAAAATGTATAGACTTTTGCCATAAAACCTCTAAAGGAGGAATTTATTCAGTTAAATCTCCTTTTTTAGAGGACCTGAAAGCAATAACATACTTTGAGATTTAATTGGAAACCCGAGAACTTAACAAACAAGCTGTTTTTCTTACTTGTGTATGTCAACTCATTTCCTAACCACCACTCTACAGTAAAATCTCAAAACACTCCGTCTGTGAGAAACAGTCGAACAGTGTTGAGCAGATTGTGTCACGTTTGTCATGTTTGCCCTCACTTTGTTTCACAGCGTAACTTTGTCAGTCGTCAACCCGCATTCTGATGGTTTTGGGGATATAAACCCTGTCGTCAGATGGAACAAGGAGGAGATGGACCTCAACCAGAGAGAATGTTTAGGATCAGGCTTGAAGCAGGCCGAGATTTAGAGGATGAAACTAAAACTCAAAGAGGCCCAGGTAGAAAAAGTTTTGGAAAATCAAAATCTCTTACTTGCTTTATGATTCAACGCCATTTAAATATTTTATTTTCTGCGCCATCGGTTCAGACTTGAGTTGGCACGTCGGCTCAGCACACGCTCCGTGCTCTGTCTGATGGTGACGATTCATGTTGTCACTTTGAATAATCACTGCGGCCTCAGATGTGACACGTACCGGTTTTGAAGTTCCTGCTGGAAGAATGAACGCGAAGAGTCTTTGAATTTTTGATTAAAAGCTCGGTGGGTTTTCACTCACTTTTTTGTGCTCTACGGCGCCCAATTCTGCTGACAAAATGTACAATTTTGGGATCGTGCCCCCCCATCATCCCCCCCGTGCAAATTGTCATGGGTTGCATTAGCACGTTGGCCTTCTGATGCTCCAGACCCCGTCTCTGAAGACCCCAAAACAGAGAGATTGTATCCAGATTAAGGACGCTTATTAAAATGATAGGTGAGTGATTAAACATACAGAAACCTGAGGGATCCAACATACGCATC
>OMLP01032332.1:16947-29256 GCA_900302685.1 Spondyliosoma cantharus | reverse complement strand
ATGAAACTCTGCGTCTGTGTGTGTGTGTGTGTGTGTGTGTGTGTGTGTGTGTGTGTGTGTGTGTGGGCACCGAAGGCAGTGGAGGAAATTGAGAGGAGAGAAGGATGGAGAGAGGTGAGAGAAAAATAACTTATTGGTTTTCTCAACAAAATTGGAAACTGTGAATGGTGTTTGTGTGTGTGTGTGTGTGTGTGTGTGTGTGTGTGACATGGCTCTATGTTGTATGTGTGTGCGTGTGTGTGTGTGTGTGAGAGAGAGACGCATTCAGAGATAAAAGAAGACTCGCAAGACGCGCAAAGAAATTCATAAAATCCGATTTTTTTTGTTCCCTGCTGTCATTTCAATTCCTTGCTCTTCTCGTCTGCGACAAAACTTGCAACATTTTTGTGTGTAATGTGTGTTCGTGTGCCTGTCATCATTAGATTCATCGATCCGGATCGATTTATCGCATCAAACAGCATCGATGCAAAGTGAAAACATCGATTCATATCGCCGCCATCGTCAAGACGCCGCTAAAAGATTGCAGTCAACGTGGATCACCTCTGGATGCGACTGAGCCTTGAAGCTCCTCCACCCCTTTATTAATTTGTATGTGACGCGCATGGCTTATATAAAAATAGACATACACGACAGCACATTGCTGATACGACGCTCGTCAGTAACCTTTTTCTGTCTCTCCGGCTCACTTTGGTTCCTACAAACGAAAAAAGCGTGACGGAGGCAGAACTGACCGCTGGGAGATTTATGTGTGTGGCTCTGTTGGGACAGCCCTTCCTGTTCACATCAACTGTCAGGCTTTCTTCTGCTGTTCATATTCCTTATGTCAGTGGTCATACCTGTTTCTGCTGTCTGACGGAAAGCAGATACATACTCCCCATCCACCGTCCCAAGTATCTGCAATAATGATACTGGCTAATGGAGTGGAAAGCTTCCTGTGCGCTAAGAGCTTCTCTGCAGGTTAATGAGCTGTGTGTGTGTGTGTGTGTGTGTGTGTGTGTGTGGGACAGAACCAGTTAAACTCCATCATCGGGGGTTTAATAGGAATAAATTAAGATAAGAACAGCCCATTGTCTCAGCCGTATGCATTATGTTATGTATGTGTACTGCTGCTGCTTTTAGCTGTAGTGCAGAGAGGAGGAGGAGGAGGAGGAGGAGGAGGAGGGTGAGGCACGAAGAGGAAGCAGACACCAAGACTAGCCTTAAAGAAAGCTCACAACACTGAACCACGCATGTGGTTAAAGTGCACAAAGATATACAGATTTTTTTTTTTCTCTCTGCCAGTTGAGGTCGTCGTGCAGTTTGTGCAGCTCCGTGGTCCCATCTTGCACGTGGCTGCTGTTAAAACTGCAGCGAGCTTCTCTGAATATACGACTGGATGGTGTTTTACATGTCGTGCCCTTAAACTGCAGTCTCGACCGAGACCGTGCTGTAAGAGACCATATTGTTGGCATCTTGCAGCCATCTGTGGCTCCATATTTTCTTTTTTTTCCATTTCTTACTCCCTTGTAGAATTGCAAGAGTGATGCCTATTGGTGTAAAGTTTGTCATTTTCGTTCTGCTGTCTGTGTGTGCTGTGCAAACCACATCATCCGAGCGAGCAAGCCTACACGCTGAAACTGCGCAGGTCACTCTGACGCTAACCTTGTTGCTAACGGCACGAACATAAACCAGCTAGCAGCTGTTGGCTTTTCTTTTTTTTTTTTGCAGGGATTTTGCAAGTTTAACGTCCCGGGCTCACCTCCCTACCTGCAAACCAAAGCTTCCGCCGACGCTGTTTTTGATTGGTTTAAAGACATGCAAGCAAACGGAATGAGAGTCGGTGCAGTCGGACCTTTCTCCAGCGCTGACACGGTGCTGTGAGCTTCACTGAGGATGTTCTTTGATCGGGCTCGTCGCTCGTGTTCAGCCTGATCACAGTGTGGCCGCTCAACTGATCTGTGCTCTGTGAGCTTAAAGTGAAAAGGGGTAAAAAAAAAAAAAAAAAGTTGTGCTCATGCAGAAAGGTCAGTTCACAACAACACAATGTACAAGATGGACAGAACCTGCAAGAATCTCTATCTGGCAAAAGTGTGTCAATAAAACAACGAATGATCTGCAAGTTATTCGACAATGCAGGATTTATAAAATGTTCCATATATGAGCGTCTCTGTATTGACATATAATAGTAGAATGGACAGCCGTGAGAGTTGACTTCTGCAGGATATTCTCGTGAAAAAGCGAAAAAATGAATCTGCTTTTTTAAACAAGTGAAATTCTGTCATCCCACAGGCACTTTGACTCACAGCAGGGCGATGTCTTTCCAAAAAAACAGGCGAAACTACACGTGTGAAATTTTCTCTGTCCGACGTCTTTATTGGCAAAACCGTAATTTAAGCCTCGGTGCAGCCTGAAGGCCCGCCGCTGGACAATTTTTCCTTCCCGGCCCGTTGATTTCATCGGATTTCAGCCAAGGTAACCCTCTGAAACATGCCATGAATCCACTGTCCACATCCTCCTCCGCTTCCTCCGAGTGATAAAGGCAATGGGAAGTGATCAGAGTCTGCCCAGGAGGGCTGCGTCTGTGTCAGCCAAGTTCACGGAGAGAGTAAGTGTAATGATAATTGTGAACGTTGTGTTGTGGATTCGCGCATCATTTTTACGTTTTCGTGTCTGTGCTCATGGCAACTGCGTGCGTGTGTGTGTGTGTGTGTGTTGATCTGTTTAAGTAGCTCTGGTCCATTAGCGAAGGCTGCTGTCGTAGACAGCTGTGTGTTTTGGTCTCAGGTGGAGGGCGCAGTGGTTGCCAGGCTCTCCATCAAACCCCAGGGAAACCAGGTTCTTTATATGGAGTGTGTGCGCCTCTCTCTCTCTCTCTCCGGTCTATCTATTTATCTCTCCCCATCTTTGAAGTCCCTTAGCTTCAGGAACTCTTCCCTTCCATTTTATGACTTTAATTTAAACGAAACATTAAAGATTTGCTTCAACTCGAGACTTTTCAGCTTCCCTCCATCACAGTGTTTCCCCTGTGGAATTACTTCTGGGGCCTTAGCAGACATGGCAACCGCAGCCTGGCTGCTTTCCAAAGCCAAAAACAACAGTAAGAATCCCAGTTTGACCTAGAATCCCTGACCTGAGTGTTGTGAAAAGGGAGGCGGTTGTATTAATAAGTCGGCCGGTTCTGAACCATCTCAAGTCACCGTGCTGAGAGGAAAGACATCTTAACGAGGGAACTGGAAGCCCGTCCGTCAGTCTTCTTCTGCAGTGTCGAGTCTCCACAGTTGTTCCAGTTTCTAAAAACAACGCCTCTTCCTGGTTTGGTTGCACAACGGCAGACGTGCTTCCTTTGTGCCGTACGTCAACCCTAATTCTTCCGGGAAAAAGAGACGGAATTGCAATTACTGGCAGCAACGCTTGTGTAGAAACCAATCTGTACCAAGATGGTGTCATTTTTCTACGCTGATGACGCTGTGCAATCAGCGTTTACCTCGGAAGTCTATTGCCAGATTAACACGTCTAATTGTTGCCGTTTTCTTCGTGGTCTCATCCTAAACCCGGACTGTCATTAAGAGCGGTTTGCTCAAAACAACAATGTCTTGCCATTATAGCTCATTTATTAATTAACCCAATACAAGCATAGACGATAATACAGACGATGAATATTGAATGAGATGTTTTGTTCGTTGTTCCGTGTAAGTGGACAGCTCTCTGGTGGGCCGGTGCTGCTGCTGTCTGAGTCGGGCTCCAAATGAAACGCTTTAAACAAGTCGTGAAGAGAATGGCGAGCGGGATCGGGATGCAAACTCTAAATCGAACACGTCCCTCCGTCGTCAATCATTTTCCGTCTACACCGCCGTTCTCTGCTGTTGCTCTTAGAAATGAGTTTGTGTTCTCCGACTCATCCCTTAACTTACAACATGGACATAAAAAAAATTAAAAAAAAGCTCTCCTCCTAAAAGTAGGCTGCCGTCTGACACGCAGTCAGAAGTCAAAAGCTGAGGGTGCGGTGAGAAGGGAGGATGATAGGTGATGTGAGAAAAACAGGAGAGGGAGCAGCGCAGCAAAACTTAAACTGGGAATAACTGTGAATTCTTGATTATTTCATTTCTGTCTACCTGCCCTTTTTCCTGTGATTAAACAATATTAGAAAGAAACATCCAAGAGTGACGCTGGGAACCGGCCTCGCTTGCATTAATCTTTATCCAGGGACGTGATCATTCTCTGCGGGTGTTTAATCTCCCTAAAAGTACAGTCGAAAATACGTCGTGCGTCCTTCTTTTATGAGCCGTGTTGCTTCCTGTTTATTTATGTCCGCTGCTCGAGGAATACATCAGTGCGTGGGCCTCCCCCCCTCCGCATCACCCATTCATATCAATAAGCCTACATTAATTTCCTGTCATGAGAACAACAACTCATAGTAGCACCGCATCTCGCACGTCAATTACAAACCAAACCGATTTTCTTTACTTCCCCGAAGATCGAAGGACGAAGCTGTTGAACCCGAGGAGCGAATGTGTGTTTGTTTATAGCAAACACTTCACCAGACGCGAGTTAAGGATGTAAATGTGTGCCGAGTGTGGCCGTAGATTGAAGCGAGTTAGGAGCGTTTTTTACTGAGAGTAAATATGTGTTTACTGTAAAAACACCTGCTTTTTGAATGGAGTTTGGTTTACCAGTCCATCCACTCGACGGACCACCAGGAGCAGAGGGTGTTTTAATGTTAAGAAGCATAACGTAACATAGGAACTGGGACTAAAACCAACTTTTAACTATTTTCAAATGTTTAAAGTGGGGCTTAGGTCAACAAAAAACATAATTTTTATATGAAAACTGACTTATATTGGGAGGGTTTAAACAAAATCATGACAACTTTGCTGTCTGCTCACCTATGATAATAAGCCAACTATAGTTGCTGGTAGGCTCAAATGGATTAGAAGGGATGTAATTGGTCTCCCACAATGTCTGACTGAAGATTTTACCCTTTTCTTTATCCCAAAAACTGCCTGAAATTTGAAGAAATGTAACAGATAATCTCACGGTCTCTATTCAAAGCCGTTCCGTATACATGTAAATATCTGAGAATGACTGACGAGAGATGAGAAATTGAGTAAAAAGGAAAGAAATAACGTCCGTCCCTCCGTCGACCACAGGTTATGTTCATGCCGGGACTCCCTCTGGGTATCGGGTCACGCGGAGGAGCCTCCCCGGAGAGGAAGAAGGAAACAGAATACAGCTCCTCGGATGCATCTGTGACAGCTCTGCCGCTGTAGTAACATTAGTAGTAACGGCATGAATAGGCGAGCCAGAGAAAGAAAAGGAAGCTCATTTTCGTCGCCACAAGAGGGCACCACCTCCACAGCACATGCGAGGAGGGAGAAGGCGGAAAGGGAGGCGAGAGGTGAAGGAACGAGGGGAGGAGGAGGAGGAGGAGGAGGAGGAGGAGAGGCGTGGGAGTCAAATCCGGAGAGACGGGATGGGAGCAGGTAAAGAAGGGAAAGAGGAAAAGTGATGAGGGCGGGAGAGAGGAGAGGAGAGGCCGATGAAGCTGGAGGACAGAGAGGGGAGCTCAGGAAGTGGGGGGGAGGCGTAATGATGAGAGGGGAAAGAATGGAGGAGGAGGAAATAGAGAGATGATGAAGAAATGAGAAAGGAAAGGTGACGGCGACGAGCAAATGAGACGTATTACGCAGAAAGAAAAGGAATAGATTTGTCCTACTTACTGTGAATAATCTCTCCGGTTCTTTGGATTATTACTCTTATTTATTCTGACTGCCGTGAATATATTTTACCTGCTTATCATGCTGTACGCAAACACACACAAACACAGACTCTCTGTGCTCCGACTCGTGGTGACCTTCGCGTGAATCATTTTGTTATGTTGCGAGGACTCGACAGCATGTCGTCCTGAGCAATCAGCGTCATCTCTCCCCGGAGTCCGTCCAGTACAGGCTACACACCCTCCATCGACGTGAGATCCGCCACGTGATCCGGCCGACTGGATGATGTCCTGACTGTTTTTGTTTTTGTTTTTTACGAAACGTTCCCACTTTGAAAAGTGCCCTCTGTTTCTTTTTTCTTTTTTTTTTTTTTAAAATGGTTTCCTTCACAGAGAATAAAATTTAAATTTGTCCTCAAAAAGTTGGAAGTACAAGACCAAAGACTCACACACACACACACACACACACACACACACACACACACACACACACTGCGCTCGGCTATGTAATGAATTTCAATTTTATCGTCAGTGCACAATGAATTACACAACAGACAATGCGATTAGCAGCAGACTGAACTGTTTTGCATTAGTGTGTGTGTGTGTGTGTGTGTGTGTGTGTGTGTGTTACAGCACTCCCTCCCTCCTCCTCCATCTCTCTGTTTCCTGCTTTTTGTGTCTGCTTTTCTTTTCTTCTCTCTCTTTTTTTTTTTTTACAAAATCCATTTGTCACATTTTCATTACAGCATTCTCGACATGCTCTCCACCTCCTCCTCCGCCCTCTTCCATTATTTTTTTTCCCACCTGTTTTTATTATTTTCTCTCTGTTTCCTGTTTGCGGACGGGACGCATCTCTCGCCCTCGGGGGGGGGCGTGCGTTGTATCAGTTGAAAGATGATTCTTTTTTTTATTCAGCGACTGATACGAAAGAAAAGTGGGATGATAAACTGTGTTTGGTAATGTGTCTGCATTATGGTAATCCTGCAGCGATGTCGCACATTGTGGAATTGAGCTCACTGCTTTCTTTTCTCCACTTGTCTCAACCAAACGCCCACGAATTATCATCGACAGCCAGGCCACGTTCTCTGAATAACAGAGATAGTTTTTTTTTTTTTTTTCTACTGTGCAATTTTTTTGTTAAGGGATAGTTGATAGAACAGACTTTCATGTCTGCACGGAGACTGGAAACAGCTCGCCTGGCTCGGCCCGGAAGTTTAAAGGTCTACATATCAGCTCCCTGCTCCCCGCGGCGCTCTCTTTATCCTGAAGCTCACTAATCAACATGTTGTAGTAACGTACGCGAGAGTATTTTCATTTTCTGCTACATTGTACTTCGCAGATTGAATGTTTTTTCAGCTCAGCTTTCAAATCATTTATTTTATCTGCAAGTGGATAAAAAAAAATCGTAATATTGGATCTGATAATCGAGCAGGCCATGTACAATATGTCAACTTTTACTTGTACTTTGACACTTGGGTACATTTATAACCCAACAAATTACTTTTGATGCTGAAGTATAGTTACTGTCAGATACCCAAGTGCGTGGGTGGCTTTCATGTTTGACAAAGTAATATTTCAAAATGATATCTTTACTTTTACTCAAGTGTGACTTTGGATACGTAACCGGCGTTTACCTGTCGCGTTGTGCAACTCTTTGTTTGCGAACATCAACTTCCTGAAGTTCCTCCTTCATTCAATTCACTCTAGGCGAGAATTTTGTGGATTTTCCCAAACATATCAAACTATTCCATTCGTGCGAGCGTTGCGTTTACTGCAGCTGTTAGACGATCACAGCTTCTCAGAGTGCACTGACTTTGATTATGAAGCTGCTCCAGCTTCCTGCTGCCTTCCAGTTTGTATTAACATTTAAAGAAATAGATAAAAAAAAAAAAAAATGAAGGACTGAAATGAAAGTTAACTGCATGACCACTAGGGCGTGCTGTCCTACCGGTGAGAAAAACTCAGAACCGTCCCCACTAATACTAATGTATCCTCTGTGTGTGTGTGTGTGTGTGTGTCACACTTTTTCAACTGGAGAGAGATTTAACACTCTCTTAGCAGCCAAGGGTGTTTAAGAATTGATGAGGACTTCAGACAGGTGGCTAAGTACCTGCCAAAGTGACGGGTGGAGCAGACTGAAGCACAAAAAACACCCCAAAAAAATCGACTAAATTCTGCTCATAAATCAGTGTCAAACTTTGCATTCACTTCTCCCTCTTACGGATAAAAAGAAGACGGCAACAAACAGAAAAGGAGAAGATTTGAATCCGAATCCATGTTTTATTCATGTGATTATACAACGTCAGGTTTGTGCAGGTGGCCGGTGTCCTCAGCTTCAGACTTCTGCTCAACGCAAAGTGATAAATGATATTGTTCAGTAGTGTCACAGAAGACGGACGCACAAAGGACGAGAGAGGAAAAAAGGATGTCAGCTCTCATGTTAACTGTAAACACCAACTTCACGTCTAACATCATATTATCGAACTTTGAAAATGTGGCTGCTCGTGCCGACACAGAGTTAAACTCATCGTTAGCCTCCTGCTCTGCCTCAGACTCCTTCCCGTGCATGGAAAAAGTAAACCAGGTCGCAACTCAGACTCGACCTCATATGACTGATGGCTGTGAGATGTCTGGAGTCTCTAAGTCGCCACAGGAGGAAACATCTCAGCTGTCCCACTGTGGGTCTGATGTGAAATCCCAGCCAGAATGTTTTTTTTGGTTAAATGGAGCTTCCAACCCCAAAATGTTATTCCTGTCTGGTTCGGTAATGTTGTTTCCAGCTCAGAAAAGCTCTACGTGGGGTAAACTCTCACTTCACATTACAGGCTTGCTGCGAAAAAAACGTCAGAACTGATACGAGAGGAGTTAAAAAAAAAAAAAGTGTCAGGAGCTGTTTTCAACTCTCCAAACCAAAGTGGTTGAATTTAATTTAGAACATTTGCCAAAATACTTTTCCAGAGTATTTCCATTTTCTGCTACGTTTTGGAGGCAAAAGTTTTTTTTTTATTCAACTCCATTCAGTAGTTTTGTGTCACCAGAGGAACCAATAACTGCTGCTAACTACAGCTAGTTAGCTCAGTTAGCAGCGCAGCTAGTGGTTGGGACGACTGGTTGACTGGGACGAACCAGGGTTAGCTGGTTAGCATGCTAACAGTGAGAGCTAACCGTTTGGGGGGATCATTTTTTTAACGTTTTCACTAAGATTCTTTCATATTGCCGCTTTAAGCTACCCAGCAGTACATAGAGTAAGTGAAATTACCTCCGTTCTTCACCTTTAACTAATAATTTAATTAAGTGACAAAAGCATTTATACCTCAAGAATAATTACAGGTAATACTTTTATTATTTTCATGCTAAAACTTTTGACCTTTACTCAAGAAAGATGTTGAATGATACACTGGCATTGCTACTTTTACTACTAAATGTACAGTGTGCAGGCCCGGTTGCCAGATAAAATGTTGACAGTCAGCAGTTTGCGGTGCTGGAAACCACTTAAGGCGTCTTATCGCGTTTACATTACGTGACCTAACTTTTCTTTAAGTCGTGCAGTTTAAGACCAACCAGTTACGCCAGTTCAAGTCAGTGTTACGACATTTGTCGGGTCATCATTTGTAGGATTGAAACTGTTTTTGTCGAAACATCCCCAGCCGTCATTATGGCGGCGAAAACTGGTGTTGTTAATGAGACCTCGGGACATCTCCAGTCATGTACGAGCAATCGAATCAGGTGTTACTGTATATGCCGAAACATGTTTTCCTAACCCTAACCAAGTGTTTTTTTTGTGCCTAAACCTAACCAGAGCATGACTGTTTGAACCTCACAAACATAAAGTTGCATAATTATTACGGCAAGTGGGTTGCTACAGTCAAATGAAGACATAATTACGAATAATATGTTTCAATTCTGCCAATATCATATATTCAATGCATGCCTCTAATGCCCTCTAAATCCCCCAAGATCTGAGCGCTTCCCCCACCGCTGCTCAATTAGAGGATATTCCAGAGATTCCTGGACCAGCGGGAATTCTGGATTCAATCCCACATGGGCCAAAGTAATCACCACACGGCAGGAAGGCCAGTCGAAAGCCGGGCGCAGCACTAGCTCTGACGAGCAGGGGCTCGAGTGGTGAGGGTGAACGGAGGAGTTGTTGGAGTGTGTGTGTGTGTGTGTGTGTGTGCGCGCATTCGAGTGGTGGAACTCTCAAGGGAGGTGAGGCGAGCCAAGACCTGGTGTGTGATCATCATCGCCACGGGACAGCGAGACGAGCGCACGGCTTATTAAGGGAATCGCCGCGGGAGGGCGAGTCGATCACAGAGCCAGTTGGAGTTTCCTCAAAGCGGTTATCGGCGGAGAGAGCGAACGAGAGAGGGAGACTGACACGGAAACTGAAAGATGCACAGAGAGGAAGAGACAGAGACCGTAATCATAGAGAGGAGGGGGGGGGGAGGTGGAGACAGCTGAGTACAGATATGCAAATGGCATCAAATAAAATATCAAATCACCAACTAACAAGATAGTCTCGTCCAATTATGGGATCACGCTGCAGGATATCAACCCGAAAATTGGCTCTTTCTCCAAACATAAGAGCGTTGGAAATTAAGTTGTTCATTTCTGTGCAATCTGTCTCGGGGAACTCGACCGATTCCGTATCCGGGACGGCGCACAACCATAGGCGCTCACATGTTGGTCGATACGTCTTCGTGCTGGAATTGACTGTGCACACGGTTGGTATTGATCCTGATCCCAGGATTCTGTTTCCGGTCTGATCACCTTTTTGCACGTCATGCAGGTATCGACCGGTCAGAGCTCAGCATGTAATCCAACAGGTCCTCTGGTAACAGAGAAAAAAAAAGGAGATTGGTCTTGGCGTTATGCGAATACGATGACTGACGCACCTGTCAGGTCTCATGTTACCTGACTGTCGTGAGATTTAAATCGAAGGTCAAAAATGCCGTTCGCAGCCAGGCCTGAGGATTATGCAAAGCAATAATCGGGCAGATTGTTTTTGGCAGTCTGAGAACCGCAAATGATGTCTTGACGGTAGTGAGGCACTGGCCGAAATCTTATTAAATAAATCCCGACGTATCTGCACGGCTTCGTACCAGGAGTGGTAAATGAGAATAGCTAGAGCTCGACGTCAACAAAACTGACTGCAGTGAAGTGGAAAAAGTGGAACTGAAGGTGCAAAAAGCAATTTAGGAGAAAGATAATTGTTGTGTCTCATTCACACGCTTTGAGTCGGCAGGTCGGGCCGGACACCGATCCAACACATTAGTATTCGACGGCCTGGGAATGCTACTATCTTCCAAATTGCACCTTTAAATGATGCAATGCCAAGGATGTGATCGTTCTGTATTGCTGAGGAGGTGAGGCCGCTCAATGTAGAAGAGGTTATTATGATACGGAAACATCTATTGGACTATGGACCAAATTTTGAATTATTTATTTATTTTCTATCCCCCAGTTGACCTCCGTGTTAACCGTTCAACAAAAGTGTAGCTAATCCCACATATAACTCCGGTACTGAGAATGCTGGTTTAGAAACTAAGCTATAAAGTGAAACAGAACTCGTTAATGCTGTTAGTTACGCTGACGACGTAACGATGTTTCTCCAGGATTGTTCCTGAGCCCTCAGGAGGGTTTTGTTGCTTTTGTGCAAAACTTAGTTGTAACATCTTTCTGATAGAGACAAGTTAATCAAAAGCTTCCAGAAGTGTTTCAATCTTAGTTTCCCTCCGTGGTCTCATTTATTGAATTCATTTGGATGTGAAGTAATTAACTACATGTCGAGCAATGGTTATATGTCAATCCTCTGCTGTAGATATCTAAAATATTTCACTTTCCAACTTAATTAAGCTGATTTTTAATGAAGAATAAGACTTAATAGAATAAGTCTAAATTGCGGTCCCTGGGGTAAGTCAAATTCGTAATTAAAGAGTAAGGCCGGGCTGAATCTCGTGAGGAGTGAAACCGAAGCTGCCCCTGACCTCTGCGGGTGGAAATGTCTTTTGAACCTGAGATGTAATGTCACACCACCGGGGTTTTTTTTTGTTTTTTTTCCATACCGAGACTCTCAAAGGGGCCTCAAAACGAAGCGAATTGTTCTCCTGTCGTTGTGTGATTCCTCCTCAGTAGTCATGAAGTAACGGCCCTTTTGTTTCTGATATGCAGCTGCCTGGCCCCAGAGCCAGAAATACACGACGCAACGCAAAGTTAGACACACACACACACACACACACACACACACACACACACACACAGAGTCTCATCAGCCTTCTAACACGCTGCATGTGTAATTACGAGAACACTATCACAGAAAAGCACAAAAAACCAAAAAAAACAGAATGACTTTTTTTTTATAATTATACCACACACTCATTTATACACACACACGCACGCACGCACGCACGCACGCACGCACGCACGCAAATTCAATCCCACACAAGTAGACAAAATGCCTTAACGGAGCCACCCCGTGCACGCACTCACACATACGACCAGTCAAAGTCCTGAGGTCATTGTGTTAATTAATTAGCCTGTACAACAACCCAGCATGGAGTTAATTAGAAAGCCCGTCACCTCCTGCGAGTCTCCAGATATCACAGTTTCCTCAGGCC
>OMLP01032320.1:10304-41965 GCA_900302685.1 Spondyliosoma cantharus | reverse complement strand
TTAATACACAATACCTTTAGCTTACATCTATGTTTGGCTTGGTGGTGGGGCACAATCCACAAGTAGCTTGCCCTCCTTCAGTGCTCCAAAACTCTGATTGCTTACCTCTTTAGGTTAGCAATGACAGCTAGCTACTTTATAGGACTTCGTGATGCTAGGCTTAAGTCAATATATTGAGATACTATCTCATTATTATGAGATACTAAGTCATTATTATGAGATACTATGTTATTATTATGAGATACTAAGTCATTATTATGAGATACTAAGTCATTATTTTAAGATACTATCTCATTATTTTGAGATACTATCTCATTATTATGGGATACTAAGTCATTATTTTGAGATACTATCTCATTATTATGAGATACTAAGTCATTATTATGAGATACTAAGTCATTATTTTGAGATACTATCTCATTATTATGAGATACTAAGTCATTATTATGAGATACTATCTCATTATTATGAGATACTAAGTCATTATTATGAGATACTAAGTCATTATTTTGAGATACTATCTCATTATTATGAGATACTAAGTCATTATTTTGAGATAGTATCTCATTATAATGACTTACAGGATTTTTTCTTTTTCATCACACTGGTGGAAATGGGCTTCCATACATTTGAATGCACTTTGCAGCTCTTTAATTTCAAGTACAGTGTTTTAAAAATACAATGTATTACCAGCGTACAGCTCTCTGACAGATGGACACCAGGTGGAGGCGACATGAGACGAGGCTGCCCGTGACACCAAACCGCATCCAGCGCCCTTCCATTGGTCTGCACTGTCGTCAAACACTCAGAGCCCAGCGGTGATTGGTTCGCGCGTTGATCTGTTGAGCGACAGCAAACGCACTACTCGTTGATTGGCTGAGAGCTCGCTAGCTGGGATCAGAGTCGGGTGTTTCTGTTGTGAATCTTACAATGGGCGGGATTTCAGATGATTCTCCGCGCTGATTTGTTAATGTGTTACGTCAGTCTGATTCTTGGGCCGCTCTTTGGTTTATTCTTACCATCGGGTTCCTACATTGGCAAATTCCGCTTATCATGTTCATTACAGTGCAGCGCGGTCAAGGTAGACAGAGTCAGTTGCGATAGTTCAGGAAGTAAGACGACCTGTATTTAAAATAAGAGCCTAAAACCAGCTAATGTTAGAAGAAACACAGCTGTCAGCTACCCGTTGGTTGACCAATACAAAAGGAATGTCCCAGTATACTATGACTGAATCATTGTCATGAAATACATTTGGAAGATCATGTCATGTAGGATTTATTAAGGGTAAGCTTTTGCTTTGAAAGGTAGGAGAGGAAGTTGCAATGCGTGATTACCGAGCTTGATTATATTGGCTGCTGAGGTCTGCAGGCTGAATATTACTGACCCCGCAGACACTCCTGCAGCCAGGATAAGGAGTGATAATCTGTCTGGATAAACTGCTATTGAAACATATTTACTGTAACATCTGCCTTAAGTAAGCCTTCATTATTATTTTTTTAACGGATAGTATTTTTTTCGACTTGGGAAACGCATTCTCAATGGAAATATTGTCCTGATGATTTTCACTCATGAGCGGCTGTTACGGTAGAACTAAGATAGATAACATTTTAAAAACTATTTATTCAAAGTATTCTCCGCTGCTTTCTTTTCGTTGCTGTTTGCAATTAAGTCCGATGCGCGTGGTGCTGTGAAACAAGCCGTCCACCTGAATCTGAAGGGACAGCGGACAGACGACACACGGGCACAGCAACCGCTCTGGTAAGCAACCTGTTCATCTCCGGAGGAGGATTAACGTTGTAACGTAACGCTAGCTGTCTGGTTAGCTAGCTAACGTTAGTGAACTACAGAGACAGAGCCATGAAGCTATCTGCCATCTTCTGGCTCCAAGGCTTTTGCACTGGTGTGATTGTTCACACATGTAGAACCAGTTAATTGTGCAGCCTTATCACATCGCTAACAAACCTCATCAGGCGTGAGCAACATGTCATAAAAAACGTTCCGTTATGTCACCCAGATAACCCAGGACTGAGCTGGGCCATTCGTAACAGCGACCAACTAATGTTATCTAACGTTACCATTGCTCGCTATCGACAGATTTTACGTCAAACGACGATCAAATGACCGGAAGTGTCATCGTTATTATTTTGTAGTCAGCCCATGTATTAGCAGGTTTGGCTCCTATGCAGAATGCAGGGTTGGCCGCCCAATACTGTTTTTTGCAGATGGCAAAATTGGCGTCAGTGGTTGGGGCGAATTAATTATCTAATTAAAGGTCTATTTCTTCGAACCTGATTTAAGGCTTCTACGAATCATTGAGCTCACGGTCCTGTTGTAAATTCGGCATTAACGATCTGCCATTAAGCACTTAGAAAGGGTTAAAAGTTTTTGAATTAGACCACATGACTATAGGGGTAAGAAGGAGGTTATGAGAATAACAGGCACGTTATTTGTCACTGTTACAATATTGCTAAATAAGTGAAAACTCATTAGATATACGCCGAATTTACGGGGTGCTCCATCTGTTTTTCAAAGGCGTCATGCCTTGTTGGAACAGGTACCTCTGATTTGTCACGAGACAGGAGAGTGTTAAATTGTTACATTTTTGAATGGAGCTTGGAGCGACGTGAGCAAGTCTGAGGCCAAGCAGCCTTCCAGAGAACCACTGCCTTAAATAACATACAAATAAATATAGTCTAATGTAATGCAGCACAGTGGAGTGTTTTTTCAGAGCCAGCTCACACCCTGTTGATAATAATTCACGTCTCTTGGGCCTGTTTGACTCTGTGGGTTCCAGTTGGTGTGGTTGCTTGGCTATACAGTACATTTGATTCCCCAGCCAACTAATGCTGCAACAGTGTGTCATTTTTGTGTACCACGAAACACATTGAAGAAGTAGGCTGCCTTTCAAGTGTGGAGAATACAGACACACTGCCTTTTTTGGAAATAGCTCCAGTCAGTGTGCTCCATCTCTGATATATTAGATAGGACCAATAAGAATAACCATCAAGAAAATACTTTTAGTAAGAACTTCTGAAATGTTGAATACAAAAATGAATGTTTGCACCTTCAACCAGACACTACCTTCCATTTGTTTAACTGGAAATAAAGATCATTTGAAACGCTGTGAACATTTTGAATTGAACTGCTTTTCTTTCAGTTTAATTTCTGTCTCTTTACATAAGTTAGAAAATCATATTGTTTACATTGATATTGATATTGCTTTGTCTTCTGTCTGCTGCTTTCTCCACAGTGATGGATAATGCTCATACTAAGACGGTGGAGGAGGTTTTGGGCTTTTTCAGTGTAAATGAGTCTACAGGTCTGAGCTGTGAGCAGCTGAAGAAGAACAGGGAGAAATGGGGACCCAACGGTACAAATGGAAATATTTTTATTCTTTCTATCTTCTATTTAAATGTCACACTGTTATGTTGAAATGGCTACAATTATTACTACTACTAATGTTTACCAACATTATAATTAAGAAAACACATTCATGTAAGATATCACAGTAGAATTAATTCTGGGTAAACGGGCACTGTGTAGTTTTGCAGAAGAAAATCAAATTTTAATATTTACAATATTTCCGGGTTAATAATACAAACTTTTTCCATAAATGAATAAACAAGCTGTTGTCAGAGGAAAATAAGGTCCCAGAACACTGTATGAAGCAGAAAGGTGGCAGGGTCCGCCAAATATAAACAAAGTAAAACAGTATATGTTGTGTTTATTCAGTCATGAAAACAAAGAGAGTTTGATTATTTAGTTTGTTATTATTTAGTTGGGCAGACCTCTTCGGTCCACTCACCTCTGTCCTTAGGTCCGTAGAGGCTGCTGAGCCCGGTTCTGTTGCTTGCTCATCACTCTCTGATTCTTGGGCCTCATTCACAAAACTGTGTGTGGGAATCACATCAAAAGGTGGAGTACGCACAAAGCAAAGAAAGAGCTTATGGTCAAAAATATTCAGCTTTAAAAATGGTGCACATCCTACACCGGTTTTGCTTTATAACTCACAATCAACTGGAGAAGTGACGCATCCTTTCATGTACGTTTCATGTAATGCCCATAGTTGACTATTAATAGTCATTGAATTCATATTGATTCACACTGCCTGCATGAATCTGACCACAGAAAACACAGAGACAAAGTGGCACCTCCACCACGCTTCAACCGGTCAGCAGATCAGAGTTAAGAGAAATAAGACTTGTTTTATGTTACTTAAATTGGACACTGAAATATATTAATATTAAAATTGGTTCTGCACAATGACCAGGTGATAAAAATAAATGAAACTAACTCATATCTGAGGCGTGGAAGATTATACCGGCTGAGACATTTTTCAATTGATTTTATACAAATGTATTAAATTCAAACTGTTTTACCCTTCTGCCATCAGAGTCGCAGTTTCTCAGTTTTCCAGTGTATGTGCATACACATGGGTTAGAGTTTCCGTGGGGAGTTGCACTTATCCTGTCAAGTTTGTTTTTTTGCAAATTAAAAACCTTGCTCAGAAAGTGGCATATGCCTTCTTTTGTGCATTTGTAACATTTACAATGAGGCCCCAGTTCCCCCAAACCTGAAAACCTCCACCTCCCAATGGCCCAAAGCTGTTGTGATAGTGATGAAATCTACATGCTACCCTCTCGCCATAGTAACATAGTGCAGAAACAAGTGATGAGGGGCGGAGTGGCTGAGACAGGAACACCATTCACTCTGTTACAAGTCACTCTAACATTAAAATGATTTTGAAGCTGTTATTTTGAGGTCAAATTGTAACATAACGTTGTTTTAAAGGCTTCTACTATGCTACAGCTGTATTAATAAAATGTTCAGTAAGTCAGTGTACATTACTGTACAGTGTTGTTACGTGTCATGATATCCATTTTATATTCTGTTACCATAATTTAAATCTTTATTATGTTCAAGTATTAACAAACTCAACATCGACCTTCTAGTCCTGCTTCCAAAAAACAAACTCATATGCACCAAGTTCCTGCTGGAAGGATTAGTAACTGATTGTTGCTCTGCATTGTAGTGTATTAAAACACTGTTGGTGATATAACTGTGTCTCTGTTCTGCATCTCTTTACTATCTACATCCTACCCTTTTCTTTCCTCACAGAACTGCCTGCTGAAGAAGGTGAGCATTCTATCTGTTTCTTTGCACTGTTTCTGTCTCTATTTTCTGTTGCTTTTTACTGCTGCTCATTGTGTTCCTTGGTGTCTTGGTGCAGGGAAGTCACTGTGGGAGCTGGTCCTGGAACAGTTTGAGGACCTCTTAGTTCGAATCTTGCTGCTGGCTGCATGCATCTCCTTCGTAAGGAAACACAACTGTGTGCACAACCATGAGCAAACACATACACACTCACAAACACAAGTAATCACAGCCATCAACAAGTTTGTGATTTGTATGGACTGTGTATTTGTACAAACTGCTACATTAGCGTAACCCTGCTCCATAGACACAAATGAAAGGAGTGTCAGTAACACAGAGCCACAGTGAACACAAGTGGTCACCTCTTCCTGTCTTGTCCTCTGTCTCATAGACCCTGGCTTGGTTCGAAGAAGGGGAGGGGACAATCACAGCCTTTGTTGAACCTTTTGTCATCCTTCTCATCCTCATCGCCAATGCTATTGTCGGAGTATGGCAGGTAAACAAAGTGTTAGTAGGTTTTGTGGACCAACAATCAAATCATCATCAAGTCAAATTCTGAATACATTCAAAAATATTAATCTTTAGTATTAAAGATAAATATTAGAATTAGTCTTGAATTCTTTAAAAATTCCCTTCAGCTGCTGCTGTAATATTCACATTTTCCAAATATGTGTTAGACTTAGACTTATCTTTATTGATCCCTTTGGATGACTCCCGCAAGGAAATTGGATTTCCAGTAGCTTACAGAGGTATAAAAAAAAATAAAAAATACAGTATAGAAAATACAGTATAAAAAAACAATAACCAGGTAAACAAGATACACAATAAACTCTTAGATACACAATAAACTCTTAGATAATGGATGTTTTACAGCTAGAATGTACACAAAAGTGTGGATGTATACTGACACATGTACCTGCTGTAGAGTGCTTGTGATTCATGTGTCAGATTTCAGCTATTGGTAGCATCACCACAGATATTTACAAGGTACAAGATGTATAAGATTAATTCATTTATGCTAATTGTACTCCCTTTATGCCACTCACTTAACAAAAAGTGATTTACTGTACATGGATGAAGAAAAAATAATAAGCCAGAATAGTCCAACTTTTTGTTGTGTGAAGGCCATGTTATGCTGTTAATAATGTTCCTCACAGTGACTTAGACCGGTTATTGTCCTGGCCAATTGTAGCAGGTATTCAGCATTTTTCTGATTATCAGTGGCAGTGATTTTTCTGTCAGATTGCAGATAATATAAATGAATCTAAGACTGTGCTACTTTTGGCTCTCTCACACAATGTTCCACCTACAACAATATCTGATTGATCATTTGTGAAAATGTATGGCCTTTAAACTCTGCA
Organism: Spondyliosoma cantharus; assembly: GCA_900302685.1. Lineage (NCBI taxonomy): Eukaryota > Metazoa > Chordata > Actinopteri > Spariformes > Sparidae > Spondyliosoma > Spondyliosoma cantharus. The sequence goes on along the minus strand of OMLP01032320.1, from coordinate 35,453 downwards.
AAATGCATCTGCCAAGTAATTAGTAACTAAATGTTTCAAATAAATGTATTGGAGAGGAAGCTTCAAGTAGCAGAGAATTGCAGTACTCAATGAAAGTACCTCAAAATTGTACTTGAGTAAACCGCAGGTTTCTTATTCTTTTGTTGTTGCTGCAAATTTCAAATTTCGGTCATTGGTGTCTCATTATTGGTACATTAGTCAACCCCCCAGTGTTACATGTCTTTCATTCACTTTGTGATACAAATTGATGGTTGGATAGTTTGCTGTGTTTCTTGTGCTACTCTGTATGGTCGCTGTGATTATGTTGTCTCATCCAGAGTGGCAGAGATGGGATGTTAGATGTTTGTCAGTAAGAAGGAGAAGGTTGTCCGCATGCTGTATTTGCACTGATCAGTCTCTACTAGCATCAGAAAGTTGTTAGATAAAACTCAAAAAGCCCAAACTGACCAATCCTGACTCTTGTTGTGCAGAGGGCTTGGATTTCGCCATTAGATTATGATTCTTTTTGCCACGATTTGATTCAGAATTGATTCTCGATTCAAAGTTGGTTCTTGATTCAATAAATTGATAGTTTCAGGCTCTTACTTTGTGTCTCTGGGTGAAGGTGCTTGAACTTATAACAAGGTACATTTTTTTATTTTGCCCAAGTGCTTGTCTTCTTTGAAGATGAACTACTAAATAAGGGATCAGACCTTCTCCGTGGCTTTTCCAGGGTGCTACTTCCTGTGTTCCTTGTTTCGGGGTCAAACAAGTGTTTGAAAATTATTCGCGTCAGCATCATGTTTATGTTAAAAGCTTAATGAGGCTTGTACAACCTTGCCCAATATATGTTTTATAAAGTGCAAACTTAGCGTGACCCGTTTTTGTTATTTTAAGGTTAGACTGAACCTACTCAGGGCTTGCATGCACTTCATTATTGTCAGACTGTCAGTGTTGCTCACCAATACTGTCTTGTTTCTCCAATGTTGTTGAATTGATGTTTTCAAATTCAAGCAGAGCCTAGACTCATTTGATCTGCCTGAGGCCTAGTTTACACGTACATGGGTATTAAAAAAAAAATAAAAATCTCCTTCAGGGTGAGTGTTTTAACACCATTTCAGAAAAGAACCTGGGTCCATATAACCCACCTGAAAAGCATATCTGGTCATATCTGATGGTACAGGCCTTCAAAGCCATCAGTGGAACTGCAACCGTCTACCTCCAAATACTGGTCAGACCACACGCCCCAGTGAGAGCAGCTGGCCGACTGGTACCCCATCACTGAGAGCAAACAAAGCCCGCTCAGCGAAGTCGTGATTCTTCTCTGTTCTGGAGCCTCAGTGGTGGAACGACCTCCCGACCAATGTCAGGACAGCAGAGTCACTATTCTTCTGCAAAAAAATCCAAGACTCATTTGTTCAGACTTCACCTTGACCCTGCATAGCATGACTGAGGGGGTCACAGGCAGGCTGTGTGGAACTTGAACTGCGATAAACACTAATCCCAGGTCTGTAACTATTTGTCAGACATAATGTAGATGCTAACTAGAAACAAAACTCATGAGGACATAATGTTATGTGTTGAAAACATGTATGTTGAAATGATCATGTGTGACAGAGATAGCATTCACCCTGATGCAAGACACTGTACCATCAACATAATTCTGACCTGATATTATGAGCCAAAAAGTTCGATAATGTTGCTGGAGGGTTAGGGTTAGGAGTCCAGTGAGGTTACCTGGATCAGTGCAAGTTATTGGTCGCCATCATTGCTTACAACCTGTATCATATTGGCCCTGACAAAACCATATGGTCCTATCCCCTAACTGTGATCACATCTGCCAGACCTCATCTGGTGGTAGTGTGGCTCACATTGTGGTCACGTCTTTGGTAAGGTTAAACTTAATCTGTACAACATGCCATCATTGGTACTGCTGAAACTGTCTTTAATGTCAAGCAGAACTGCCTGGTTTAGCAAGAGCTCATGTTTAATAACACCTTTCACTTCCTGTCCCCCCTTTCGTGCTGTCTTTGTGTTAACATGAAGGCAACCACACTGGGAGGGAGTTTTCCCTCAACATTCCTAACTACACCATCAGTGATTGAAAGAAGCTCAATTAATATTTTGCCTTCCTCCAGGAGCGTAATGCAGAGAATGCCATTGAGGCTCTAAAGGAGTACGAGCCAGAGATGGGCAAGGTGTACCGACAGGACAAGAAGAGCGTTCAGAGAGTCAGAGCCCGGGACATCGTTCCCGGAGACATTGTGGAAGTCGCTGGTGAGAAGACAAACACCACTAACCTCATCACACATGTAATGGTAGTCGAAGGTGATAACAAAATCCATGTCCACCTCTGGTTAGTCTGAGCCAGAGACCATGTAAAATCAGCTGTTTCATGAATTTTACCTCAAAGTCTGTGAGCGTAATCATGCACAAAAAAAATCTCACTCTCGTTCCGGAACGACTTCAAAAGTGGAATCTGCTACAACTATGGGAAAGTGCAAATTGTTGGCTTGAACAAAAAGAATTCAGTTGGTTAAAAGCTAAGCCGTACCTGATAATGAATTTGAAGCCCAGTGGACCCTCAACTTGGGCACACTTGGTGTGAAAGTGCCGGTGTCACATACAAAATCAGGAAAACACCAGTTAGCTTCTAAAAGTCTCCACCCGACCCGAACTCTGCGCCGCCTCTCGCAGTCAAGCAACATTCAAACCATCTTCGGCTCAACTCCGACACACACACACACACACACCAGGGTATTATAGTTAAGAATTTACATTCCTAGATAAAAACTAAACTAAAACTACTTAATCACTTGTTAAACTAATTAAAACTAAACTGAAATAAAAAAATAAACTGAAAAACTAAATTAAAAATAAAAACTAATGAAAATTTAAAAACTATAATAACCCTGACACACACACACACACACACACACTCACTCATTCCATTATGTATTGTTTGAGCTGCTCTGTGAATGGCAATAAATGTGGTTATTTTTTAAAGTAATTCTGGGACTGCAAAAAGGTCTTAAAAAGTCTTAAATCTGACTTGTTCAAACCTGCAGAAACCCTGTACTAGCACAGGTGCTAATATAAGTATTCCTATGGGCGCATGAATTCCTTAAAAGAGTATACATACAGATTGATTGATTGATCATTGATTGAAGTGTTCACACAGTCCGGCCTCTCTCTTTATGTCCCTCAGCTTCTGTAAAGCCAACTGGTTCTAGTTCTAAAGATCTCAGTATTGTTACAGTAATTAACCTTGATCCGTGTCTCAAACTGTGCTGTGTTTGGTCCTTGAATTTGAGGGAATTGGGCCTTGAAAGTTCTGGATATGCTGCCTAAACAGCTGTCCACACCAAGAACAATCACTATAACAATAACTATAAATGTATTGTTTTAAAAATAGCTCTAACTGAAGTGGAGCGTGGAATCCACACAATAACTATAACGACAGCCACAGTGGCGGGCAATCGTTGGGATCACCTTCAGAACAACGAAAACACTGAGAGCCATCTGAATTTACAGGACCATGATTTAACCTTCAACCTTTTATGTAAACTAATCGATGGAATTTAGGGTTAGGGTAACACTTTTAGATGGTCTACTCTATGAAATTAGTCTAGATTATTTAGATAATTCATTAAATGCTCATATCACATATATTTGGCTGCAAATGAGCTTAAAAAAATGTAATTTTACCTGAGATATCGTGCCAAATAGTCTGCGGCGCAGATGGTGTCTCTGAAGTTTTTTTTTCATTCTTACTGATGTCCTCTTTGAAGATCACCAGGATAATTGATGTTGACTCATAAGAAAGTGTTAATAAAATGAGTCTTTGAAAAGCTCTCATGACGGACTGATGGATTCTTCCCAGCTCTCCTCATCTTTGAAAATTCCATGAAACCATGTCTTTGTTTGTTTGCTTGTTGTTTTGTTTTCCTGTGTAACATACAGCAATAATCAATATGCATGTTCATAAGCTGCCAGCCCAGCTGGAGTGTGTGTGTTTAGTGCTACTGTTGTCAGAAGATTATCATTCATTAGTGTGTATGCCCACATTGTAATAGTGATGGTTCTTGGTTTGATTCTTGGCTTGGACGACCCGTGCACATCCTGTCTGTAGTACTGCACTGAGCTTGGAAAGAACACTGTACGTAAGCACAGCGCGTGTTTGTTTATAAAAGGTTGAAATAACACCGTGGCATCTTTGTTTAGTCGTTCCTAGCGTTCATCTTAATCTGCATGCCTGCTGCTGCTTCTCTGCCCTCTCCTCTGGCTGTTATCGTCATGGAAACCCAGTGAGAGGCCCACAAGGCCTTCATGGAAAATATTTGATTGGAGTGCTTCTTGAGGCTGCACTCTTAAAAGCTTTTGAAGTATAGATTCATGAGAGCTAAAACACACGTCAAGAATCAGAGCTTCTGAAGCAGTTGTAGCTGTTTAGACTGTATGTTAATGATATATATGACATTTAAAGTGATGGCCTTGTGTATGAACCTTTTTCATCCACTTGCAGTGTTAAGTACAGCCATATTTTATGAAGTGTTTTTGAGTGTTAGAGTGCGTTTAGTGTGAGTTTAAGATGATCTTGACTGGAGCTCACCCTATTGGTCCACTAGCTTTCTCAACGTTTTAACAGCGGAAATGATTCATGTGAAAATGTTTGAGTAAACACATGGAGGTCAGTTGTATTCACTGTTAAAATCAGTCCAGCTGGGTTGTGTGAACACTGTCAGCTGTAGTAACAGCCTACACACACACACACACACACACACACACACGATCTTGACCCAGTAAGAAAACTGTTGAATCCTCCAGATACCCTCTACTATTTCAGGCTGCTCAGAGAGAGGAAACAGGGTTAGGAGTGCGTGTGTTTCTTGTGTATGTGTTAGTGGTCCAGTGCCCCTCTGTGTGTAGCACAAGTATTCCACTTCCAAAGCATGGGAATTCAGTAACACTAATCAGAGCAGGAACTAAAGGACAGAGCTAGAGGCTGTGTTTAGTCATTTTTATTTATATATTCTCTTTGTGAGCAGCATGGCTGTCTGGTGTTTGGTGTAAGGCTGTCAGTAGTTTGTGTAGAAAAGGGTGATCACTTTTATATCCTGCAGAATATATTTTTGTCAAGCTAAACTGTTCTCTGCAGATGTGCAGATTTTGACCCTGTTACATTTCTGCTTGTACCAGGTTTGAAAGAGACATTGCTGAGGTCGTCTCTGGTTCCAGTCCTCTGAAGCTCAGATTTTCTCAGCATTCATGGGCCTGGTGTTGTGCTTATTGATGACAATTTGAGATTTCTCTACTCTGGCGACAGTGACCATAAAGCTCAAGTTCTAAACATGGTTTAGTGTGTAGGACGGTTGCAGTGCTTTTAAGATGTTTGTAATTTTAAACAGCTTGGTGTTGACCTATTCTAGGAATTCATCTTCCTTTCCCAGAGCCAGGAAAATGGTGCAAGTGAGGACAGAAAGATGTCAAATGTTAACTTCAACTGTACATTAATTTCCACTTACTTTATTACGTTCTGACTATGAATATTCAGTAGTCATTTCTACATTATGACATGAGACCATGTCCATCTTCTTAAATCTGCCTTCATTTTGATCTCAGCTACACACCTGTAAAGATTTGTGACGGCATCTTGCACAATTGTGACGGGGCTGACAAAAATGTGTCCACAGACAGACGGACAAACAGATGTTGAAACACCTCAAAACCTCAAAAGGTGTCTCTCGTACCACACTTTGCTGTGATGACACACACACACACACACACACACACACACACACACACACACACACACACACACACACACACACACACACACAGTCACAAGCCTGCATTGTTGTGGCTGGTTATTAAAAAAATAAAAGCTCTAAACACAACTTGGTTTCTATCAAATGTGACATAAGCGAGTCTGGAGAAAGAGAGTTGGGTTAGACAGATCATCAAATACTGATGTTTTGGGTTGGTGATACAAGGCATCAGCACTCTCAAAATTAGTAAACTGTTTATAAGCTTGTCTCCCATTCGTCCGGCCATTGAAATCTTCCAGGACACATGGACCAGCACTAATAACCCTGAATAAATGTCAGCCTTTTTTACGAACTGCTCAATATGATGATGAAAGAAAGCAAAATGCCAGTGCAGCCTCTCTTTTCCCTCTCTGCTCCCTCTGGGTTTCTCTGAGTCCCTCACATACGGTATATAAACACTTGTAAACAGTTTATGCGTAGCGATGCTTTCCAAAAGAAAGAATGCTAATATTTCATGTGTAGCAATACGTCCTTATTTGCATTAAGCAGACATGTTTACTAATGTCACGAACACGTGATTTCCTCTTGGAATCTCTTGGGAAACATATGAAACGTTTGCTTTTAGTTATTATTTTTGAGCACATACCCCCCCCCCACTCCTAGGCTGGCCCCTGTTGAATTTGTTTCACAGTAGACAACTGTCCGTCCCTAAGTTGTAATGAGATCTGCATTTTTGATGGAAATATCAAAATAAATTAAAACAAAGGCTTTCAGAAAAAATCTTAAGGCTTGCTTTTGGTGGTTTTGTACTTTATTGAGGAAGAGATAATATTAACCTTTTTGAATAAACTCTGACACAGTGAACCACTTTGTTGTCTTTGGTCAGTATGAACCATGGCGTGTACTACCTGACCTTAAATAATAGTTACTTGACTCACTCTGATTTTCTCTCATAGACAGTCAAGCCAATTGGCTTTGTTTCTATCTCTTCTTCTTCTTTGAGGGTTATTGTTGTATTGTGTGCGGAGAACAAAGATAACAGAGCAGGGCAGTTTGTGGCCTGTCTTCTGAACCCTCAGCCGTTCGTCTATCCAGATGAAACAAATGTAAATCCTGCCAGGAGGATTTTGTAGCTTTGAGTCCAGATCTAGGACAAACCACAGTGGTTGTAGTATAATTCTAGCTATTCAATTAGCCGATCTAGGTAACAAGGCCACACAGCTGTTTGCTAGGCAACTGCAGCATGTGGAGGAGCAAGTTTACAACTTGCAGCTTTAACAGGAAGCAACGAAGTGTAGTGCTTTGTTTGTCTAAGTCACCGAACACCGAACCAGGACATATCGGCCAAGACATTTCAGTGTGACAGGAAGAAGTCTGTTATACCCGTTGTGTTAAAGGGATAGTTTGGGTCTTTTGCTGAGGGGTTGTATGAGGTACTTATCAGTCTATTACTTTCAGTCAGGTAGCTGCTGAAAGTCCAACCCAAACAGCTGGTCCGTGGTGTAATACAGTGCATAGGGATACAAAAGTATACTAATACTAAAGTCTGTCTTGCTATCGGAACGGTTTAGCAGCACAATGCTCTGCTTCCTTGTCAGTGATTCATACTGCTTCTCCACACATGGGGAGAGCCGACTGTCATCTGCTGCAGTAATTCACTGACCAGGGATAGGTTCCTCATACAACACCACATCAAAAGAGCCCGACTATCACTTTAAACCTTCTTCATTATTAAATCAATGGATTGCATAGTTTTGACAAAACAAAATAGTATGCACCACATCAAAAATCAAAGGCCAGGAGCTACATCCTTTGCTAAAATCTGCACCATTAGTGTACAGAAGAAGGAACAGAATATTCTTCATGACTCATCAAACCCTTCCGACCATCTTTGTTACTCATCTTCTTTACATCTAGACAAGGTTGCCACTGTCACTTTCCAGCAGTTGGGATCAAAACCAAGACTTTTTTTGGCCTTGAGAACCTGCAGTATATATTCACTGTAAACTGAACTGATCTGAACCTGACTGCTTGGTGGAAACATGGCTTTAGACACTGTGTTTCTATACATTGGTATACATCATAGCTGGTTTTGGTATGTCATGCTTGTTTTGATTATTTAGTATTATTACTCATTCTCATTACTTCATGTTGTTTTAGTTTTGCTGAGCTCACTAAACTGAATTCCTATAGACCATGTTAAATTGGCAACAAAGTATTGAAGTAATCTTTGATATAAAGTTTGTCACTATTCTTCCTGAAGAAAGCTGAGTTTATAATACAGAACTGCATACTGAAACATTGTCCCAATCTAAGCCAAAGTTTTTATTTTTATTTGTCTTTGTTCCCCACAACCCCCAGTTGGTGATAAAGTCCCAGCTGACATCAGGCTGACGTCCATCCGGTCCACCACTCTGAGGGTAGACCAGTCCATTCTGACGGGGGAGTCTGTGTCAGTGCTCAAACACACAGACCCCGTCCCAGACCCCCGAGCTGTCAACCAGGACAAGAAGAACATGCTGTTTTCTGTGAGTTTCAACAACCAGATCCATCTGTGGAGTCACACCTTTTCCTAGTTCACCTTCCTGAGTGTTTGAGAAATGAAATTACACTATATTCTATTCCTCCATCACTGTCCCTATTGAATGTTGTTGCATAGGGCGATATGTTCCTTCATTACTGTGAACACACACACTAGTTTATTTTGATTTAATCCAATACACCAGCCTGCTGCCCTAAATACTCAACAGAGCACCAAATTTGGACTAATGCACTCCTTGAAATAGTCCTCAACAAATGCACTGTTTTATGAAATGACCTTGTAAAAATAAACTGCTGTACGTATTCATAAGAAACACAGAAAACATTGAGAAATGGACTAACAAAGTGTTGGTTTGGGGCTTTTAATGCTATTTGTTGACAATTAGAACAACATTGAATAAAGCCAGCCTTATTAAGTACAGGGCTGGGACAAATGTACATTGTTATCTTACATATCTACCATATAGATGATAGTTAGATCGTCTTTTGTCTCACTGCATTCAGACTCAAAGTTTTTTTGTCTTGCAGCGACAAACAACCGTCACTTTGATTGACTGTTCCCTCGTTTGTGTCACATTATAATATAAATGATGTCACAGTAGTTTCATGCAGTTGCAATGATGACCGGAGTGTGTGAGAGCGAAAATTACCATTGTTTGATGGGACACAGTTGCCATGGTTGAGGTGTGTGTTGTGTTATCTCTGTCAGACCTCAAAGGCTGCTGAGTCACCAGGTGGTGTGCGGTCAAAGAACGACAGCCATTGATGTTTTATTTAGCATCATCACTGTGACAGGCTGCAGACCTGCAGGCTGTCTTTGTGTGTTTATCTCAGTACGACTGGACTCAATGTGACTTCACACACTGAGGTGAAGTCACTGACTTTAAACCTGCAGTTAAAGGAGAGATACAAATCAGAACACTGAGATTGGATTCTGCTTGACCCTTTTTTAAACAGAGATCCTGAAATATTGCCTTGAAGAAGACCTGCCGTTACACCAGCTGGCATTACACAACAGCAGGGTTAACAGTGTGTGTCCCATCCAGGCATTTCACTCTTTCATACATGTCAATGCAACAACAACGCGCCCCCCCATTATCTGTTCATACATTTCGTGCAAAAGGGTGAGGTGGAAAACAATGCATTACTCCCATCTTATCTGGCTCTGTAAAGGCTAGTGACTGCTGTAGGAGAGCATGCAAAAGCTGATGGTTTGGGTTAGAGTTTGACAGTAAAAAACGGAATGTAAAGCCTATCCTGACCTTTGCCCAGGGTACCAACATCGCAGCAGGGCGAGCCATTGGGGTTGTTGTGGCAACAGGGGTGCAGACAGAGATTGGGAAAATCAGAGATGAGATGGCTTCCACTGACCCTGAAAGGACCCCACTACAACAGAAACTCGACCAGTTTGGAGAGCAGCTGTCTAAGGCAAGGACTTCTGTGTGTTTGTGTGTATTTTTGTGATTAGGCTCACTTTGGAATCTGACTATGAACGTGTTGTTTTTTTTATACTATACCATCTTCTATAGAATTGCTATACCTTATACTCCCCAACACTTGTCTTGTTGTACCCTGCAGGTCATCAGCGTGATCTGTGTGGCAGTGTGGGCCATCAATGTTGGACACTTTAATGACCCGGTCCATGGAGGCAGCTGGTTAAGAGGAGCTGTTTACTACTTCAAGATTGCCGTCGCTCTGGCTGTGGCTGCCATACCAGAAGGTCAAAGCTATTATATGTTGCACATATGTATTGGCTCCTTTTACAATTAGAGGTATATGTTTTGTTATTGCTGAAACAAAAATGAAGCTGTGTCATTTTAAATATCAAGCTGGAAAAATCAAAATGACTTACTGTCTTCACTTGCATTAAAAGATCTTAGATGATGTGTCCATGCAAGGCATATAAAACCAGTTGCTCTAGAGAGGAAGTGTCACAGACCAAAATATGACAGAAGACAATGAAGCTTCTCTGGAATATGTACTGTATTGCCCAAAGGTCTGAGACCACGAGGTTATACACTTGTACTTGGCATTTGTTACTTTTTTTTTTCATTATGAATGATAATTACAATTTAACCATTTATCGAAAAGTTGAATCCTTGAAAAATGTCCATGAATGTCAGAATATCTTTGTATTTGGTTTGTTAACTCTATGACAGTCAGGTGTCTTCTTGGGTCTTCAAGTAGTTCTCTGAGGTGTGTTTAAGATGACAGGAGTCAGCAGGTTTCACACTAACATGTGGAGTCCATGCAGCTTGAGTGCAAACGTTGGACTCTACAGCACAGCGAAGTCTGAAATATTAACAACAAACAGAGACGTGCTTGATGGAATCAAGGCATTAAGATGATACAATCATTTGTAATGAAAAAATAGAATTACATTGAAAAGAAAATGCTGAATTAAACTTTGCTAACTAGTGGTCACAGACTTTGGATTGGCTCTACATGTTAGAAATCGTCCCTCTCTTGAAGAAGCTGTCTCATCACAATTGTTATCCTGTGGTGCTTTCCACCAGGCCTCCCAGCAGTCATCACCACCTGCCTGGCACTGGGCACCAGGAGGATGGCCAGAAAGAATGCCATCGTTCGGAGCCTGCCATCAGTGGAGACGCTGGGCTGCACGTCTGTTATCTGCTCCGATAAGACAGGAACACTGACCACCAACCAGATGTCAGTCTGCAGGGTAAGCTTTGGTAACTGATAAGTACTGTCATGTATGTTGGATTGTATCAAAATTGCTGTGCAGGCCGGTCAGCATGAATGAGCTCCCCTGTGATTGATACGATAATGTGTTTATGATTACATGGTCGTTCTAGTACTGATCAGTTAAAATAGGTAGTTTGCTATTCCAAAGTTACAACCAATGGCTTGTCATGTTAACATTAAATTAACAAAGGATTAGTCGCCCTTAATGTAGTGTTGGCTTTAATATAAAACCCTGAGGCTCATGTGGTGGGATGGCCTGTTGTTATGTGCAACTAACCTCAAATGTGATCTTTTAAACGTTAACAAACTAATTAACTACTTCGATGTCTGACTGTGTGCATGTGTGTGTGTTCAGTTGTTTGTTGTAGACAGTGTGTCAGGAGAGCGCTGCAGACTGAGCGAGTTCACAGTCACTGGATCTACTTACGCCCCTGAAGGGGAAGTGTGAGTGTCTTTAACCTTTAACACCTAACTTTAGACAGTTTATGGATAGTGGATGGATATGGATTGTGGGAGCCCAGGATTTATCTCTCCCTCCTGATTGTTGTAAATTATGTACATATGTACTATTATGTACTATTCCTCCTTTTACCTTTACTCCTCTTTTCTCTGCCATGGCCGTTCCTTCTGTCCGTCCAGTTATAAGGATGGCTCTGTGGTGAAGTGCAGTCAGTATGAAGGCCTGGTGGAGATGGCTTCCATCTGTGCACTGTGCAATGACTCATCACTAGACTACAATGAGGTAAGACATGCAAACAATACTGAAGCAACTGCTTAGACCCACGGAGATGACCGTATATGGCTTTGAAACATTTAGAACTGCTATCTGATTCTGAATATGTGACTGCAAATAAAACACTTATACTGATCAGTGAGGAGCAATCTGCAGCATACTTTGACCTCTGCTCCTTTTGTGTGTGTGTGTGTATGTGTCTGTCTGTCTGTGTGTGTCTGTCTGTGTGTTCCAGGCAAAGGGTGTGTATGAGAAGGTGGGGGAGGCAACAGAGACTGCCCTCTGCTGTCTGGTGGAGAAAATGAATGTGTTCGACACTGACCTGAGAGGACTGAGCCCTGCTGAGAGAGCAACAGCATGCTGCTCTGTAAGTATCTGTCTGTGTCTCACTACATATGAGAAGGTAGCACTTAGTGCTGTATCGCAGGCAGCTGGACTTGATTCAGTTTCTTGAAGATGTTTCACCTCTCATCCAAGAGGCTTCTTCAGTGTTAAGGCCAGGTGAGCTCAGGTGTGGATGGTTGTTAAGCTGTCTGTGGAGGGAACTCAGTACAGCATTGTAGGTGGGTGATAGGTAATGTCTTAGGCCACCTCCTCTGTTCAATGTCTTCAAGAACCGGAAACAAGTCCAGTTGCTTACGATATAGCACCATGACCTGGATGACTGAGACCCTTCATCAACATGTCAAGAGGGTAGTAGTGTTTCAAAGTGACTACGGCAAACATTCTGTGTTTGGTCCTTTTTTGGGCTGAACACATTGAAATATAATAAAATTGCATAATTACTGAAATTAATTTCCAAATCGCATAAGCTGCAAGTTTATGATAAAGGTCAATTGTGTGAAACAGCATTATAATGAAGTACTCTTGAGCTGCTGAGATTATCGTTTTTCAGTGAAAGTGACAATGTGCTGTGAAAATGAAAATTGAAACAGGTGATGATAAGGTTAGAGTTTAGGTTACTCAAGCTGACAATCATTTACTGTAAGTGAGATAACGCCTTTGCAAGTAAAACGACAATACTTTATTAATACACCAATTCAACGAGCAGAAACAAAAATGTATAAAGTGATGTATACATCAGTCTGCATTGTCAGCAGTCTCTCATCCACTGCAGCTGCTTTTTACAAGCACAACATGCTATCTCAGCGAATAGTGATTTGTGGCAGAAAAGCTACAAGTAATAATAATACTAATAATAATAATACTAATAATGCATTTATTTTATACAGCTCTTTTCAGGGTACACAAAGAGAATTTACAGGTTAAAGAGCAGAGTACAGAGTCTGGTGCATTTGAAATAAAGCTGTGTGTATGTAGTAACTGTTTGGCTTGGTTTTTCCACATCCTGGTATCTTAACATTAATGCTTGTAAACTTTGCTGCTGGTTGAGATGAGCCAGCCGTCCTCCCTCTATAGTGGTACTGATACTGACTGATGTCTGTGTTCTTCATTCTTTGTAAAATTCACTCAAGCACAAGAATTTATTTTATTGACATTTAAGGTTTGTTTCCACTGAGACATTATTGAGAGTGCAGTGATTTTTCTGTTGAAAACATTATTGTTGCTGCTCTAGAAACATAATCGATATATTTCCAAACATTCAATTCCATCCCCATTCTAAAACTAAGATTTTTTTGATAAAGCCATTTGTTTTGAAAAAGAACCAAAAAGAGTATCAATAAAGTTTGCCTGATAAGGAGTATTAATACGTATCAATAATAGCACTACCAACCAACTAATCATGAATTGTTTCGCAATTTGCAATATCTGTCAAATGAATCACATACTATACTGTGCCGCACTAGTCTAGTTTGTTTTTCTGTATGTTCTGCTCACCTGCCTGCATTAAACCTAAAGTGTACATATTTTGTTTTTCTGTCTATTGGTTGTTTTCAGGTGATTAAGCAGCTGTTGAGGAAGGAGCTGACGCTGGAGTTTTCCAGAGACAGGAAGTCCATGTCTGTCTTCTGTTCATCCAATAAACTCACGAGGTCTGCTTCTGGAGCCAAGATGTTCATCAAGGTGAGTTATACACCACTCACAATAATACATTTGTATTAATACATCTTAAGACTTAAGAGACGTGTCGTGCCTTCTGTCCCCCCGTCTTTCTTCAGGGAGCTCCTGAGAGTGTGTTGGAGCGCTGCAAGTACATCCGGGTTAGTGGCTCAGCGTGCGTGCCTTTGAGCCCAGCAGTTCGAGAGCAGATCCTGTCCACTGTGCGGGAATGGGGATCGGGCAGAGACATGCTGCGTTGCCTCGCCATGGCAACCAGGGATATGCCCCCTGACATTCACAGCCTCAACCTTGAGAATTCGGCTGCCTTTGCTAACTATGAGGTGATGGTGATGATGACTGCGGAGTTCTTTCATAGGGCAAAGAGTCCAGTGTGCTCTTTCTCTGTTGTAAACGTCTTGACAAAAACACTTTGTATAGACAAGATATAGAATACTTACATGATCAAATCCTACTGTGTCTGCTGAATGGGAATGAGAATCTATCCTCTAGTCAGTATTTACCAGTGGTTCTAAATAAAGACATAAACTGTTGCTAATGCTTGTCGAACAAAGTGTAAAGGCTAATTTGGTCCCGTACACCTCCCCTCCATCTCTGCCCTCTCCAGTCAGACTTGACCTTTGTGGGCTGTGTGGGCATGTTGGACCCCCCCAGGAAAGAAGTACTTTCTGCAGTCCGAATGTGTCGACAGGCTGGCATAAGAGTCATCATGATCACAGGTGACACATACACATCTAAATGTACAGCATATGTGTGTAAAAACACACCTCTAATGCGCACATACTAACCCACACAGATCAGTAAACTCTCAGAAATGTACCTGACAACAACAGTACAGATGTGCAATGATGGTTTGGGAAAATAGCATTTGGGCTCTAAGACATACATACATAAAGAATCAGTACTGGGGAGCTACAGAATGATGAAAAAACCAACACAAAAAATAGTGAACCTGTCTTAAGGCAAGAGAGAACTGATGAGAGGGAGGCTGCTGAACTTAATCTACTGTTAGTCCAGAGTACAGATTGGATGATTTGAAAATCAGTGACAGCTCTCACAGAATCGTTACACTCCATATCCTCATTGTGAGTCTTAATCACGATTCAGGCCGAGTCCACCGTAACTACACTTCAGTGACTAAATAGTGTTCATCAATCAAACTTCCATTTTTTTTTTTTTCAAACAGTATACCAGGTCGAGGGATACTTAGGCACGTGAAGCTGTCTGATCATACACACAAGAGAAGTTTGCTGTGCACACCAGGAACGTTTAAGTTCTGCTTATTTCCCCATGTCCCCTTAGGTTCTCCATAATCTGGAAATACTCTCTTTGAAAAAGTGATTTTTATATAAATTAAAATGTACTTACTACTGCACTAATTATTCTTATACTATATTTTATAATTACAAATGCACTGCCTATTGTAAAAGCTGCAGATGTTCATATAGTTCTTATAGAGTATTCATATAACATATTTTTAATACTGTCCATAGTGTACATATCTCTTATTCATATCTACCACATGCTGTATATTCATACATAACTCTATAGTTCTGTGCGCAACTTAAGGTCATATTAACTGCATTTGGTTTTGTATTTAATAAAGTTGAATCATCATTCAGCCTTCATCATGTCATCTCTCACCCAAAATCTTATCTTAATTGGAAATGCATGAATTTCACAGCCAGAAATGTGAAAACTCTTTGAGAACAGGTTGTGTCTTTGTTTAGCTGTGATCAGACATATATAGACACGCCTATATGAGCATTAATCTGACAATTCATCACTCTGGATTTTTCTCTCCAGGTGACAACAAAGGGACAGCGCTGTCTATTTGTAGGAGGGTTGGCATCATCACCGAGCAGGAAGAGGAGCAGGAGGGCTCGGGAGTCAACGGGGGCCTGACAGGACGGGAGTTTGATGAGCTACCTCCACACATGCAGCGTCAAGCCTGCAGGACGGTGCGGTGCTTCGCCCGGGTGGAGCCGGCACACAAGAGTCGTATAGTGGAGTACCTGCAGAGCCTGAGTGACATCACTGCCATGGTGAGATAACCACCTCGCACTTGAAGCACTGTGATAGGCATGCTGATAACCAGTATAAGAGCACTCCTTCTCCTGTGATATCACTAAATGAACCTCCTCCATCCCTCTCCATTGTCATGGTTTCAGACAGGTGACGGGGTAAACGACGCACCAGCGCTGAAGAAGGCGGAGATTGGCATTGCCATGGGCAGTGGCACAGCCGTGGCCAAGTCAGCCTCAGAGATGATCCTGGCTGATGACAACTTTTCCACCATCGTGGCTGCAGTGGAGGAGGGCAGAGCCATTTACAACAATATGAAGCAGTTCATCAGATACCTGATATCATCCAACATAGGAGAGGTGGTCTGGTAAGTAAAATAACTGATATAATGATGAAAACTTAGTTAAAAAGTCTGATGGAAGTCAGGTAGTGTTCTCATTAGGGCTGTCAAAGTAAAAGCGTTTACACCAATTCCTCTTAACGACATGAATTATTTGATGCACGATTAACGCGTGCGTGTTATGACCCTCGGCCCGCTCCGCGATGTCGTGGTAACAATGTGGAATAGTGAGCAAACAAACCTCCTTGAGCAGAAAGAAAGAAAAGGGTCTTTTGAATGGCAAGTTCAGCTTCAAAGCCCTGCAAGATGCTTCTCTCCACAAAAATGAAGTTATTTGCTTTTACTGTGGATGTGAACTGAGTCACTCGTACACACCCATGTGGATAAGCATATTAAAAACTTAAAATTATCCCTTTAAGGTACATATAGAACAGATAATAAATGTGCGATTAATGTGCGATTCATTGTGAGTTAACTATGGACAATCATGTGATTAATCGCAGTTGAATATTTGAATCGATTGACAGCCCTAGTTCTAACGTGACAGAATGATATTTAGTTGGATGGATGATTTACCCTCCTTTCCACCTGTCCTCCTCAGTATATTCCTGACAGCCGCACTGGGAATGCCTGAAGCACTGATCCCAGTCCAGTTGTTATGGGTCAACCTGGTCACTGATGGTTTCCCAGCAACAGCTCTGGGATTCAACCCTCCAGACCTGGACATCATGTCCCGTCCTCCCCGCTCCCCCAAAGAGCCTCTGATCTCCAGCTGGTTGTTCTGTCGCTACCTCATCATTGGATGTGAGTCATGAGCCAGAATGACATCATCAAATTATGATCATTAGGACTAATACTACACCTCAACACAAAACTTCTGGTTCATTTACTCATTATGAGGATGAATTGCCCCCACAGAGCCAGCAGGTTACAGTCTAACGTGCTCCTCACCCCTCTTCTCTGCAGGTTATGTAGGAGCAGCCACTGTCGGAGCTGCTGCCTGGTGGTTTATGGCAGCCCACGATGGACCAAAACTTTCCTTCTATCAACTGGTAAACACACATCACCACGCTTCATCATAAGTGTCATGCTCTATGGCCCTATTATTTACTATAGTTTAAGGAATACACTATGGTACTAACACAAACAGAGTGAGTAGTCAGCCTACAGGATGATAACTAAAAGAAAGAATCACAGCATCATAATTCTTTGCCCAGTAGTTGAGAGAGGTGAACAGAGAAGCTGGCAAGAATGTTATAATGTCATTTGTCTCCTCCGCAGTCCCACTACCTGCAGTGCAGTGAAGGCCATGTTGAATTTGCTGGTGTGCAGTGTTCAGTCTTTGAGTCTCCTTATCCCATGACTATGGCCCTGTCAGTCCTGGTTACCATAGAGATGTGCAACGCCCTGAACAGGTAAGAACAAAACTGAACGGCCACATACTCATTTTCACACAGTGTTTCCCACAGGTTGAGAAATGACTTGTGGTTGGTGGCGTGGTGTGTGATGGCGCTGTATGACGATGTGGCATGTGACAGCTATAGTGTGTGATGTGAAGCGTGAGCTCAATAATACAGTCGTCAAACATAGATTTGTGAATAACTGTTTTTTGCCTATAAGGAGCCAGCGTTGTGAATTTCTAAGTAAAGTGAAACTAAATTACTATTTTAACTCATTGTAGCATATGCTTAAAACAAATTCAACAAAACACTCTTACATGAATTACAAACTATACAGAGTAAACTTGACACGATATTAAGTCTTCTCTTTAAATCAGATTGACTTGACCAAATGAAATAAAATACCTGACACAGCTTCACCTGCCAGAGAGAATATACGTGAATACACATCTTAATATTGTTCTTACACAACAGTCATCTAGTTGCATCAGTTTTAACTCCATGCCAGTGATAGCTGTGGCCTGAGGCATTAAGTTTTCCAATCCATCTGTCTTAAGGGAATTTCTTCAAATTTGTCACAATGTCAAACATGTCAGTTTGGACGGATGAACTGATTAGATTTTTGTGGTCAAAGCGTCACTGTGACCTCACAAAATAAACTTTTAGCCATTACTCAACAATTCATATGATAATGCTAAAAATGTTACACAAATGTCTAACAGAACAAAAGTGTGAAAATTGTGAGATTTTGTATCCAAAGGTCAAAGGTTAAAGGTCGCTATGACATCATAATATTTAAAAAAAAAATGTTCTGGCCATTATTCAACACCATAGCTCAGGAACAGCAACTGGACTGTCACACAGAGGCATACAACGCAATGCAGTAATTGTAGTTTTTTACGGTGACTTACCAAATCAGGAGTAGAGCCTAGTAGAGACCAGCTAGAGCCTCCCTGTAGAGCTGGGAACTTTTTAAAGTTGACTGTTTTCTTGCTTGTTACTAAATGAGTTCATGTTCTTAATCAACACATCTTAAATGGGCTCTGTGTTCAGTATGATATGACAATTGTGCATCTTGAGTAAAAAAATGGATGTTGTACTGCATGTTAGCCACCTGAGTGGGCCGCCCACGTGAAGCATATTAATGGGAAACACAAACAAATCCTACAGTGTAGTCCTGTATGAAACGACCCATGTGACCTTTACTCCTGAGTGATCAGAATGTAAAGATAAGGTACAGCCACACTTAGTTTTTTGAAAGCTTTGGATCCAGGATAGAGATGAAGCCGGTTCATACTGTAAAGTGACAGCTGAAAGTGTAAACAGTAAAAATTTTCCTAATTTTCCTGCTTTTCCTGTGCTGTCCAGTCTATCAGAGAACCAGTCCCTGCTGAAGATGCCTCCCTGGTCTAACCCTTGGCTGGTGGGGGCCATCTGTCTGTCCATGGCACTTCACTTCCTCATTCTATACGTGGACCCATTGCCGGTATGTGTGTAGGCCTGAACTGTCTATAAGACTCCTTTAAAGGTTTCACTGATGCATCTGTTAAAATGAATGAGTGAGTGAGTAACACACCACCACTTCACAGCCTTCCTGCTGTTGTAAAATGGTCCGTCTTCTGAAAAATCCTCTGTTCCCTCTTTCTGCATCTTCAGGTAATATTCCAGATTCGACCTCTGTCGTGGCCTCAGTGGGTGGTTGTACTAAAGATGTCAATTCCTGTCATCTTGATGGACGAGGTTCTCAAATTTCTGGCCCGCAACTACATCGAGCCAGGAAGCCAGATTCAGGTGAGAATGGGCTAACAGTGCTTCTGTTAATGCGCAGCAGGAGTGTTTGTGTCTGGTCTGTAGCCAACACTTGCCTTTGTTGTTTAAACAGTCACTGGAAGAGGAAGAGGAGCTGCAGAGGACAAGGGCTAGCACTGGATTGACCGGTGCCATAATGACAAGGCTGCGTCAGTCAGTGAGGGGCGTGTCCTGGTCGTTTGTCCTGATCTCTGCACCACTGGTGATCTGGATCTTCAGCCTGGACTCTGACATCACCAACATCTTCTGGGAGTGATGGGAGAACGTGAAGATGGGTAGACTGTGGGGTAAGCACGCAGAGGAAAAGGAAAGAAGAAAGGAAAAGCTAAAGAGGAACTGGTGGAATAAAATATGGAGGATTGGTGGATGGAATGTATAAGGGTGAGGCGAGAGAGAAACAAGAGACAAGCAAAGTTGATAAATGCTTTGCAGAGATGCAAGAATGTAACAGAGTGAAATATTCAGCCAACAGACAATCAAGACAGTGCAGCGCAGTTTGACGTCATCTCTTTCTCAATGATAAAAGGTGCTATGTGTAGTTAATAGTCTTTAAGTGGTGATCACATGTCATATGATTCTCACAGATCATTTAGACTACTTGTATGAGCTTCCCCTTTTTCAGCTCTAGGGATGCCAGTGTCAGTCAGTTTGCCCCACTCCAGCCTGTTTTCTTCCTGTCTAATGGTTAATCTTAATGTTAATGCGTGGTTAATAATCAGGCGTAATCTATTACCATGGCAACCAGACAGCCGTTCTCGCAAGAACAACATCATTAGCATGGAGAGTGATAACATAAGTTCTTCTTGGCTGCCGGACAGCTGTCTGCTCTGAGCACGGCCTCTCTCCCTCTGTCTTTCAGCCACACACTATCTACACACTGCCCTTTTGCTTAATAGAGTCATTTTTGAAGTAATGCCTCTATTTGGAGGATAGGGTATGACTCAGTCACACATCATTGTTCCATTTTAGCAACGGCAGGTCTAAGCTCCAAATAATGAAGGTCAAACATATTTGGCAGAACAGTGTGGCTCATCAACATTGTCACTGGAAATAAAATGTATCATAAAAATGCCAAACTACACTGGAGTGGGGTTTTAAATCTCTGTACATGCCCACCTGCTGACCTCGGCATTCTAAACTATTCAAGGTTACATGAGAAATATTCGCATGTTAGCATGCTATAATCTGTTTTTGTGTTTTAAAGCAGCTCTGTATTTAGACGTCCTGCCAAATCTGACCCAGGGACAATCAATGTATATCAGAATGTATTCGTCAGTGTTGCATTGATTTCATAAAGAGTGAGGTTCCCCTCTCAGAATGATTAATTTGACCTTTTTTTTAATTTGACCTCATTTGGACCAAAGTTCGGAGTAACTTGTAGCTATC
This sequence comes from Spondyliosoma cantharus, assembly GCA_900302685.1. Taxonomy (NCBI): domain Eukaryota; kingdom Metazoa; phylum Chordata; class Actinopteri; order Spariformes; family Sparidae; genus Spondyliosoma; species Spondyliosoma cantharus. The sequence goes on along the minus strand of OMLP01032320.1, from coordinate 14,747 downwards.
TTAAAACTAGTCATTGAAACTGGTTGCAATAAAACTTGGAATTGTTGCCCTGAAAGATCTGTAACACTGACCAATCCAACGCAATCAACAGGAAGTCATTGTAGCATCACAACACTCCACAGTTTTAGGTTGCCAAATAATATAAGTTTGTCTTGCGATACTTTGTAAGTGTAGTGCTAACTTTACTTTGTTCATTTATGAACACACTGTATTCATGGAGTTCAGATTGGGAGGGAAATAGAAAAAAACCTAATCAACAATATTTAGTGTGAAATTATTGGCATAATGTTTTGTAATTTAAATGAATTGTGTTTTTTGTGAAACATGATTTAGTCTCAGTTTACGTAATATTTAAACAGACACAAAAGTGTTGAGGCACATATGGATCATTCCATGTCAACTCACCCAAAATCTCTACATCAACAACTTTGATATGTATGCCATGAATATCAACACTGTCACATAGTAAAGTTTCAAAGAAATTAAAATAATCCTTCTTGGGGAAATCTACAGTCAAAATAACCCCAAAGTAGCTGTGTAGCAGAAACATGTTTTTTGTTTTTTTTGTGTGAAAAACTTGTCTTGACCCCCGGGTTGGAATCGTGGTGTCGAGTAATTAGACTAATTGAACTAAGTACACATAGCACCTTTTACATGAAAATTCCTGCTTGAAAATTAGTGGATTAGATAGAAGAAGGAGAAAAGCTTTGAGTGATACAGAATAGAATACACACACACACACACACACACACACACACACACCACAGTCTTCATGCTGCAGTGAGAAAAACTTTACAGTCACATTGTTGTTGGAACTTCCTTGTAGATACTGTAAACAAGCTTTTAACCTGTGAAGGGAGACTGTTACAGAATGCATGTCAACGCACGTCCCACATTTCTAACATGTCTCAAAGCAGAAGATCAGTACAGACTGTACTGTGAATAAACACATCATTCCCTACAGAGCATGGGGTTTAAGTGGACGTAGTACTGTGTGTACAGTACAGCTGCTGTCTACAGCTTATAAAGAGGCCCACATGTCTAAAACTGTGGCATGGTTTGGATTGCAAAGTATCTAACTTGTTGAACGCCAGTCACTTAAACCTTCTTTCCAATACATCTACAGGTCATTGTTTTGTTCTGTCGCTTGATACGGACACTGAGAAGCTCTTCAAGTCTTAATGTGACCTTAAGTGACCAGGCTTTTAGCCCTGTAACATCCTGAGGCTTCACAGGCTGACTGAAGCTGACAACAAGTCTTCACACAGGATGAATGAGTTGAGTTTAATTAGTTCAGACATGTTAATTATGTTATTTATATTCATGGTTAAACACAGTAAAGGTTGTTGTGAACTGATGTGATTGGTTCGTGTAAATGGATTGATATGGTTCATTATTTTCTGGCTTTAAATATACTCTATGTGTTTATTACAGTCACTTGTTTAGTTTCTTTGTGTCAGTTCTTTTTTTCCCATGCCTGTTCAGCAAACACTCTGCCTCTGTGTCAGTGTGCAGGCAGTGGTGCAGGATTTCAGTTTGACAACCGATGCTTTCAGCAGAGCTATGATACACACATTCCTAATGATCTCTTACCACAAGCCTGACAGAGTGGGTGTTTCATGTGAATGTGTTTTCAATGTGTGTCTGCCATGTTGTCCAGTGGTGCCGTTGTGGCATCTCACGTATCTCACTCTGTTTGCCATTGAAGGGATTTTTTATTTTTTATTGTGAAAATGCATTTTTGATTCATGTCATTTCATTAAATTGTGTTCTATGCTACATTTGACCAGAGTGACGGAATACTGAGGCTACTGTTCATATAACAAACATCTGAAATCTACATGTAGTTCAGAGACTTAAATCTTAGCACTATGTAAAGTAAGTCATAATATTAATCGAAATAACGTCCTAATATTTTGAGATGAAGGCACACTTTTATGTCATTATGAGAGTAAAGTAAATGACAATATGTACAAACTGTGTTAGGTCAGCTCTGTCCACCCCTCGACGGAGCTGATTATGGCTGCCTGTCCCATAAAATCATACAAGATGACTTAACTAAATGTTATGGAATTTACTTGTAAAACTGCAACTTAATTCTAGTAATTTTCAGTTGTTTTTTTTTCACATAAAGTTGCCACTCTATTCTTTAAATATAACTTTTAAAAATGATGACTACTTGAACATTATGACAACTATTTCTTATAGAATTGTGACTCATATTTTTGTGGCCCTAATATTAGGTCAAGGATCTATATTATACCATTGAATTTAAGCTTAAACTTTCTGAAGTGAAAAACTGTGTGGAGGTATTAGACCAACTCACCTCTTGTGGAAACAAGCATTTTTTATATTTTGTTTTGTATTGTAATTGTAATTGTTTTAATCACAGCTACTCCTTGTTAATTATTAAAAAACATAGAAAACAGTTTGTTGCTTCTTTGCTGCCCACAGTTCTGCCTCTTTTTTGATTCTTTTTTGTTTGTTTTTGCTCAATTCTTGTTTGAAAGTGTTTTTCATATGATCGCTTAACAATTGGTGAAAAAATTGTCAAAAACGACCAAAATTATATGTAATACAATATTTAATTATTTTTTTTTTACCATTAAGGCAGAAGAAACACTTAGAAGTGAGTATTTATTTTTTATTATTATTATTTATCAACATTGTATTTTTCTCCAAGGCTGTAATTTGCCATGGCAGCCCAACAATAACTCACATGTACAAATGGTTTGTTCTTTACTATTATTGTAATTATTATTGTTATTATTATTATGATGATAATTAGCTTACACCCATGTCTATAGGAGAAGACTGAGTGGACAGAAGGGTGTATATGGTTCTGGACTGTCACAGTAAATGAAAAGTTGTTGTTGACTGACTCATCTGTTTAAACAAAGGTTGAATAGAAGTACTTGATATTGGAGAAAATTTCCCTCTCTTCCTCTCTGTTCCCTCAACAGTAAGTTACTAATGTCTGCACTGAAGCTAAACAAGGGAGCACCATTTTATAGATTTGATTTGAAACTTTTCCTGTTCACACTGCTGTTGGTTGAAGAGTTTGTTGTCACTGGAAAGGATGTTACAGAATGAAACCAACAATAAATATGAAATGGTTCAAAATGTAAGTGTCCTGTGCTTCTGTCACACATTACAAGAGCTACACAATCAATGTTTAAAGCAGCTACAAAGAACTCTAGCAGCTCCTGTGGACAAAAGCATGTGAGCTCTGCTGCCCACTGTAAACTTGATCACTTTTTGGAGATAGCCCATCTTTGCACTGATGGTCTTGTTTGCTCATGTAGGTCATGTAGAGGTGTAGACCACATGATGGGGCCAGTGAGCAAGCTACCGGTTCATCAGTACTGACACTAAAGGCAGGTGAAAAACTTTGCTCTTCCACATGTCATCTTTTCAGCAACCAAAGCATTACAAGCTGAGAGATGTACTGGTTTAATGAAGCTGGGAGGGAATGAAAGTCCTTAACTTACCAAAACTAGAAATAAGATATCAGCTGACAGTAACGCAACAGTCTACACATCATTCCTGTAACACACAATGTCTCCAGATTGTATACATTTTGCAAGGCCCCTGTTGCAATACAGTCAAAAAAGTGTGTGTGAGCGTGAGAAAGAGTGTGTGTGTGTGTGTGTGTGTGTGTGTGTGTGTGTGGAGGGAGATCCTTGTCAATAAACTACCACTTACTCGTCTACTCTTCTTCTTCCTGTATCCCTCCGTCTAGCCCTCTCTCAACCTGTCCATCTCTACATTTCTGCTTTTTTCTCTTCCTCTCTCTTCCTTGCTACATCCTTTCTCCTCACCCGCAACTCCTTGTCTCCCTCTCTAACTTTATCTGCCCCTCCTTTATGTCCACCTTTCTCTCCCTACACCCATCCATATCAATTCACATCCTCCCCCAATCTTACTTCTCTGTCTCTCCCTTTTCGTGATTCTTCATCATATTCCATATTCTTCCCATATTTCTCCCATTTTACCCTTCCTCCCTCTCCCTCCATCCAACCCTCCCTCTTCTCCCTCCTTTCCTGACTGCTCCCCTGTGAGGCTATCATTCTGAGGCCTTGTCAATACGACCAGTCAACCAGAGAAAAAGACCAACTGACCAATTGAGATATTTTGACTCTTAATCCCCCCATCCCTCCTTACCCTCCTCCTTCCCTCCCTTTCACCACCGTCTTCTCCCCTCCTCGCTCCTCGTCCCCTTTTTTTGCACTTAATTAAGTCGCCAAGTGGCTGTCAGGAATAATTTTTTGCTGCAGCACGGGGCCGAGGGCCGCGGTGGACTTGACATTTGATAATATTGCGTCTCCACGTTGATTGAAATTGATTTTAGGAGGGAAAGAGGCCCCCTGCTCGCCGCCGCTGTGATCGTTTGACAACTCTCAGCCAATCAGCCCCAAGGACAGCCCGTGGACCCCCCCCCCC
>OMLP01032317.1:0-16920 GCA_900302685.1 Spondyliosoma cantharus | reverse complement strand
CCCAGATTGTTTCCACCTGTGTCACCCCTCCTCATGTGTATTTAGTCCTTGTCTTCCCCTGTCTTGTTGCCAGAGTATTTTGTCTCGTCGAGTACATCCAGCCCTTCACAGCCTTGTCCCAAGAACCTTGTTGCTATTGTCAAAGTTTGTATTTTCATGATTTTTGTATACCTCTAGAGTGACCTGAGTTTGTTTATGCTTTTTGGTCAGGTCAAGATAGAAGTTTAGTTTCCTCCCTTTTGGAGCGCCTTTTGTTTCTAGTTTTTCTGATTAGTGTAGTTTTGTCTGCTTTTGTTTTTTCCCTCCGTGAGTGTTTTTTTGTTGTGATTCACGTAGTGTATTTAGTGTTCAGATCAGTGTAGTGTTTTTCCTCTTGTTAGAGTGATTTTTATTTCATTTCTTTCTGTAATGGTTTTGTCTTCACTCACTTTGGTGAAGTCTAGATTTTCATAGCCTGTTTGTTTGTCACCCTGTCTAAAGAGTTACAAGGAACATTTAAATAAAAGCCTGTCAATACCGTTCTCTGTCTGCATCTGAGTCCTCCTTAAAACCCAGGTCTGACACATACCCACAAAAAAACAAAATACACTCAGTCAATTCTTCTGTCCTTGTTCCTCTATCTTTTCTGTTCGCACCCCCGCCCAGCATCATGGCACAGTCCAGTCCTAACCTTTTAGCTTGTTTCCACCTCACTCCTTTAGCCATCCATCACTCTCTGTGTGTTTAGCTCACTCTCTCGTGGTCTTTGTGAGGACCATTATTGCTCAGATTTGTCACCATCTATGCAATGAAAGTGTAGCCGTTTATGTGTGTGTGTAGCTGTGTGTGTGTGCATGCATGCAGTCGTCTTAAGATGTGTGTGTGATCTGCGTGTGTGCTAACTGGTTTCTCCCTTTCTCTCCTTTTGGCTCACTCTCTCTCTCTGTTTTCTGCGAGCGCCATTATTGCTGAGATTTGTCACTGTGCGCGCAATGAGATCGAGGCAATGTGTGTATTTACTGTGTGTCTGTGTGCTTATTGGTGGTACTCAACCTTTATGGGACACTGCATGCATATACACACACACACACACACACACAGGTCTTTCCACACCGCCATTAGTCTCCCACTGAGCGGAGCAGATGAACAACATGCCAGTGACTGAGCTAATTCAACCGCCCACGTCTGAATTACACAAGGACAGAATTTATCTGAGCATGTGTATATATGAGTGTGTGTGTGTGTGTGTATGAGTGTGTGTGAGAGAGAGAGAGGCCTGGAAATGTAATGCAGTAAGATCAAAACAGGACTGAGTTAGCTGCTCAGTAAATCTGAACTCACTACTCCATGCGCTTCTTCTTGCCTTCTGCTTCCTGTGACTATAAATAACCTTTTATCAATTTTACCACCCTTCCCTATCAATTTAGATACCGTACTGTTGATTGTTATGCTATTTCACTGTTTGTTTTCAATGTAAATACAGAAATGTATCATTTGCAAAGATACATTGATTATTTTTATGTAACTTGATTATAAGCAGTCATCAACGTGTCCTGATACAATTAAATAACTGTATACCAACTCTGTAGTCTGTCTCAACATGCCCACTGGGAGAAAATACAGATGTAAGGTACAACCACAGGTTTTCTTTTTTATTTGGTGTGCCATCTTTACTGTGAATCTTGTCCTGGTGTTGTTTGGATATTCTAAATGTCCTTATTTAAAATGTAGACTGAACATTTTTTTCTAGCAAGACATTTCTAGAGGTGGAACAATGAGATTCTATTACTGTAATTCAAGCAGCACACATCTCGACTTTTGTTGACTTATTTCATATCTACCTATTGGAGGCAATACTGAGAATAGTGTTCTGTGTGACCACAGAACTGGACCAACCCTGTACAGCGGAGTGTGGGAGTGTTTTTCTCACAACAGCTTCAGGGGTGCCAGTGTGTAAAAACTATAATGAAATCTGGCTTGCACTGCTTCCAATAACCTGCTAACCTTCCTGAAAGAGTTTCATGAGTCTGGATGTCAATGAAGAGTGTTAAAGGAGACCTATTGTGCTTTTTCTTTGGTCCTTTCCTTCAGGGTTTTTATAAATCCTTGTGCATGTAAAAGATCTTGAAAGTTAAAAAGGTCAAAGTCTACACCAACAGAAACACTGTTCCTGAAACGCCTCTGATGCCTAGTTTGGCACATAAGAATGGATTTAGCACGGCTGCTTTGTCGATGTTAGCAGCGTTGACTCAGACATTTGTGAGCTGACCTATCAGAGCTGGGTATTCGGGAGGGGGGCCTTAAAGAGACAGGAACTAAAAAAGAGCGTTTCAGACAGAGGGAGAATACAGAGCTGCAGCACTGGACGGAAACAAACTGATGTGTTTTTTGAGCATTTAAGTCAACTGGGATCAGCTCCAATACCTAAGACCCTCCACAGGATAGGCATAGCTAATGGAAGGATAGATGGGTATGGAAATTCAATTATATTTTAAGAAATCTTCATGTGTTTTGATCCAGTTGTGTTTTAATTTTGTTAATACAAACTCAACAGTATCGTTAACATATTGTCTTCATACATTGAGTCGGAATTCAAAACAGTTATAAATACCATAGCACCAATTAGCATTTAGGCTTAAACTCAATACTGTACAGAAGTTTCAGACTTGAATCCTTAAAGAGACATTTAAGCTGTTATATTTACTATTTCACTATTTTCTGTTGTGACTGAGTATCAATATCAGCACGCATACTCCTGTGAACCCTAATGTCAACAGAGCAACAGAAAATAGATGCAGAGGGGAAAGGGGAGACAGAAGGAGAGAGCAGGAGTCTGAATGGGCAGAGGAGAACAGCTGGAAGGAAGGAGGGAGGGATGAACGGAGGAAGTAATGGGGCAGAAACACATCAAGCTTCAGTCTCAGGGGCAGGACAGCCAGCAGAGAGAGAGGGAAAAAAAACACCCCACTAACACCAACAGAATGGCGCAGCCTGCCTGGGAATCATCCATTCAGTGAGCAGCACTGGGGGGCCGGAGGAAAAACACAGTGAACGTATCTGGCTGGGCATACCCGCTAATTTATCCCTCTCTCTCTTTCTCTCATGAGATCCCACCGTCTCTCGCTCAGTACCCCGACCTCTGACCACGTCTCTCTCTCTCTCTGGCTAATTCTCCCGCTCGCTCTGTCGAATCGGCTCGCTCTTTCACGGCTGAGTCATCATCTAAGTCATTCCCTTGATTTCTCTCCTCTCTCAATCCTTCACTTTCAATCTCTCCCTTCTCATCTCACATGGCTGTCTGGTGCTTTTGGCTCTTTTCTCTCTTTCTTTTCCAAACGCTCTCTTTGCCTCTCCCTGTCCCCCTCTGTCTTTCCTGTTTTCTGTCTTTCAACCTCAAATGTAGCTAATGAAGAGAAAAATAATGCAACATACGTGTATTTCTTTACAGAGCAACAACCTTGGCTGATTACACTCATGGCTCATCTGTTTATATGAGTTGTCTGTGCACTTCCTGTATCCACATGCATGTGCATCTTGGAAGTAAAAATGTGTGTGTCTGCATATGTGCACAGAGCTTCGGGTCAAGTGGTCCCACATTTATCTGTCGCTACATATGTCTGAGAGATGGATTATTTATATTGGCATGCATGCATCTCTTTCTGTGTGTGTGTGTGTGTGTGTGTGTGCGTGCACGCTTGTGTGTGTGTTTGGTTGTTACATCCCGGTTGCTGTCAGTGTCAGCGAGAGGCAGCCACACACAGAATATGACAGCTGATTGGCAGACGGACCACCAACATTCGTCATGGCAACCACAGAGGACATTGTCAGGCTGTCAGGGGGAGTTGATACAGAATACTTAGACTTATTAAGGTTTCAAGCTTTTTAATATTATCATCAATATGTGGTGATGAACAACTATAAAGGAGATTTCGGTGTTTTATATGAGTGTCAGCAGACACCCAGAGGGAACTCAACTGCAGCGCCTGGGACGTCAACCATCTGCCGCTCTGAAGAGTCTTTGAGCCTGACAGTGAATCCCCACCATCTAGCGACCCCGTGCCCTGCGAAAGCATTCATTTATTCTCTGTACCACATTATGATTAAATTTGCCCCGCTGCAATACGACTTTGGGATGGAAAAATGAATGGTTTCTCTGATGATAGGTATCATTTTCCTCAGAGTAACCTGCAGAGGATCCGTTTAATCACTCAGTGCCTCCAGCTTTCAGATCGCAACCCGTTTCATGACAAATGGGTCTGTAGAAGTCTCATTTTGTGAGACTGATCTCTGCTGTTCCTTTCCTTTATGTTTGCTCATGGTTGCACTCGTGTAAGTAGATAAAGTGACATTTTTCCAGATGTGTGCAATGCAACCTAATTCTGCATCTTAAGTTTTTATAATTTAGGTCAACATGACGTATATATGCAACCAGTTTCTTAGGATGTCATGTGGTTCTGTGGAGGCTTTTGAATTCTTTTAATATGGTCATCCTGTCATTATGTCAGTAAACTTTGTATGTATTTACAGATGGTATACAACATTGTTAGTATATTTGGAATGTGCTATCTAATATACTGAATTACAATAAAGTTGTTTTGTTTTTTGTTTGTTGTTGTTTTGTTTACCCAGGAAGTACATTTAGAATTGCAAAATAGTTCCATTTGTAATTTAGACTTTAGCATACTGGCAATACATTTTCAATACTGTTGTGTGTAAAGATATGTAATGTACATCAAAGAACAGCAATGTATTAACGAAGTATATTGATAATTAATTACAAAATGTAACAATTGAATGGTAAAGTATAACTGAGAATACCAGAGAGTACCAGGAACCAAGCATATTGTATATTAACATGAATCTCAACATCCTCAGCATCCTCATGATGAAGCTTTGGATTCTTCTTTAAAGTCACACTTTAAACATTTACACTTTAAATCCTTCAGGATGTCTCCAGTTCATGCCTAACATGTGTATTTAACTGGACCCTGGTGGAGAGCAGAGAGAGGAGATTCAGAGTAGCCATTCATCTGCTCTGCTTCTCTCAGGAGACAAGAAGTGGGTGAACGTAAAGGCACGAATCAATGCTCTACCAGTTTGTCACGACCCCAAAACACACACCTCAACCTCCCATCATTCACAGACACACACACACACACACACACACACACACACACACACACACACATACACACATTACACACACAAACAAGCACATACATACGTACAAAGTGTAGGCGTGCTGGTAACATTTAAAAAAGACAAAAGGCAGTTGGAGTGTGTCTGAGTCATTCACCTTTTCTACTCAGCGGTAGATGTGAGTCATGACTGTGCGTGTGTGTGTACTAGGTTTCCTTTAAAGTCCTTTTTATGATGTAAAGTACTGTGTTATTGTATGATCCCTCTTTGCCACACAGGGAAACGCACACACACAAAAACAGTCACACACACAGGCAGAAAAATCAGCTCATGAGTCACTCATTTTGCAGACTTTAAAATGGTGTGTGAGAGAGAGATAACATGTAAAAGAAAGGGAGATCAACCTGTTTGTCTTTGATATGAAAACATCAGAAACTCGGAGGGAACCAGAAAGAGCCGCGGTGGCAGAGAGACGTCAGAGGAGACAATGCTGCTTATTTCAGTCCCCATACCCACGCAGTATGGTGCGTCTCTTTGAGTTACAGTGGTTGCCAAGTTTCCTGCTGTCAGAGCTTTGGATGTTGCTCCAGTAAAATATATGCTGTGTTCAATGACCCTGGGAAAAAAGATGATTTGCAACTTAAACAAAAACGGAGAAACCAAGCGATACAAATGCTTTTTGCCATTTGTCCTTTTGCTACATCATTTTTAACTTTTTGTCTTCAGGTCTGTGTTGTGACACAGAGGAAGTTCAGGGTAAATCCCCCAGTTCCTATGTGCCATGAACATACCCATGCACCCTGTCATGATTAGGGTTGGGTAACAAGCACTGTCTTTTTAGCAACGCTGACCAAATTGTGCTGGTACTTCCGAGTAGCAATTCACGTTCCACCAATTGTGTTAAATTTCGGTACAACTGGGTGAGAGATTATCTTAGAGAGAAAGAGAGGGAGAGCGAGCCTGCGTCACCGCTGTAGTCACTTCCAGTCAAAGTCAGTTTGAGCCCAAAGCACTTATCAAACTTGACGCACAGCCACTCACTAAAATATTTGTAATGTAAAATGCAAGCTGGAAAGGGCAACACATCTAACCTGAAGAAACTCTGGTCAAACATTAATGTATCTAGACGCCGAGGAGCGTACCGTGTTTGAAAGCAGAGTCCCTCGAAGCAGCTGCTGCTAAAGTGAGTAGACTTTCAGCCAGCACAAGAAGTTAAACCCTCTGTGGACGTCAAAAGTTTAAAAAAGTGGCTTTTTTCACTGTCTTGGTTGACGTCAGCTCAGAATGTTCACTAGTGTAAGTTAGATTTCCAAAAAGCCCTGTGCAGGATGCCAAGTCTGCATATTCCTACAGAATCCGCCTATGATTGGATTACCTTATGATTTAATATGAATAAATTCAGATTTCTGCTAAATTTAAGTAAAAATGCAAAGCAGTATCTTCTTATCAAAGCTGCGGTGCAATGTATACGATGTATAACACAAGCTGCTAACTGCAGCTGTGTGTACACATTGGAAACAAAATGTCTATAGAGCCAATTTTCTTGCCTGTTTTTCTGTGTTAGACGCTCCTGGTTTTACTGACCACCTGCCAGCAGTGAATTCTGACTTCTCACTTTGAATAAATGCAGCGTCAAACAGCAATTCCTCTGGTCAGCCATCTCAGCTCCAGCTTAAGGTCAACATATTTCTCAAACAAAAACCTGCATTCTGGCTCTGCTGCAACCTCTTAGGGATAACAAGCTCCATGTCACTTTAAGACACTATAACTCCTGTCAGCTATAATGACTCAAGAAGATCAATCGTCAGCGCTGTGTTGTTCAAAGAGAATCCTTCATTACTGCTCAGCAACAGACTCAGTAACACTAATAGTATTTTTTTTTTTCCTCATCTCATCTGTGCCCTCAGGCTTCTTCTTGGTAAAACAGGGCTCATCTTGTTCTCCATCACTGGAAATTGGCAAAACAGTTTCTGAGGTTCAGAATCTAACCACCGCTCTGGTTCTCCATTACGCCTCTCCCTCAGTGGTTGTGATGTGTGCTGAGCCTCATTTTGGCTCTCTGATCCCTACGGAGACCTGCTGCTTCATTTTTTTTAACTCTAACTCACTCTACCATCACGGCCTACAGTAATGGCTGAGTTCTACATTTAGTTTTTTTGTGGGAGTCATTTTTCCATGTCACTGGTAATGTTGTACAGGTGTATAACCCTGGGGAAGGTTTCTTTACTCCAGCTGCAATGAAAACAATTACACTATTTTTTTACCAATGTTTTTCTACCAATGCCAACCAATAGTATAAGGCTGTTGGAGTCACACGGTATCTGTGTTTCATCAGCGATCAGCAATCAGAAAGTTAGCTAATGTTTCCTAGCTAAAATTGCTCACATTAGCTAGCATTAGCAGTGTTAGTTGGTGCTAGCAATGTTAGCTAGTGCGCAAACTGGCAACCATTCAAAGGGGCAGATCACTGAACAATAGAGGTGTTGTAACGTGAATGCAACTGAACGGGGGGAGATGGAATGGAACATTTAGTGGCTGAATGTTATCAATAACACCTTTAAAATCCAAACTATTCAATTGAATTCTGTGATTTGCATCTGCAAAAACCACCCCTAAAGGTGTTTGTTTTTTTTAAGTCCTCCATTATCTTCCCAGCACTGTCCTCCCAGTAGCTTCATGATCTTTCATTCTTCATCCCAGTGAGGGAATTCCCCTCCTCTGCTCTTCAGTATGGTCCCTACACCTTTGGGTTTTAACTTGTTCAGAATCACACACTGTGCTTCTGCGGGAGTCTCTCTCTCTTTGAGTATGTGTGTGTGTGTGTGTGTGTGTGTGTCTGTGTGTCTTTGTGTGTGTGTGCGAGGGGGGCTGTTAATCAGCTGTGTAGCCCAGGGGAGGGAACAGCTCTCCTCACTGACCCATTTAAAGGCAACATGGTGGGGAGAGTAGAGAAAGTAGGACAGGAAAAATACAGAACTTAAAAGTACTGCCTCTGTACCTATCTGCTCGCCTCCCTCGAGATCTGCTGTTTCTGTACCAAAGATGAGTATATTGATCTGTCTCTCCACACAGTATGTCTTTATGTCAAACATATCTTCACATAAGTGCGCCCTGGAAGGGGGCCGCAAACCGGTTCTGTTTCTCATGCGCAGAGGTGCTTCCGTCCCCCCTCCCCATTGTGGACGGTGTGTTAGCACTGCATGTTCCTGTGTGTGATGTTGAAGCTCTCCGAGGGAGGCGCCACTTGATGGTCCCCAGGAGGGCCATTCTAACTCTTTTCCAGCCTCCACTTCAAAATAACACCACTAAAACTGACTGCAGGGGGGACAGTGACACACTCGATCATGGGAGGGCACAGTCTCGCATACACACACATGCACGGTGGGGAAATGAGAAAATACTCTCATGGGGTTTCTATTTTGACATACAGGTTAGATATCGTCTCAGTCTGGAGCTGTGACCCTGCAACACATTGCTGTTTTGCCAGGAAAATTAGCCCTGCTGATGAAGGATTGTTTGAACAGATAACTATCCACCTCCAACTATTTATAGAGGATGTCCTAAACTGCAATCTTGAAAAATTTAGCAGGACACATTTTGGAACAGTATGTTTCCTCGCGAACATCCCAAGCCGCTCCTCTGGGGTTATGAAGAGGGAACAAACTCACTGCCCTCCTTCTCATCCTCTCCTCCTGCCACGGTTGTCTCTCCATATGAGTTTATCTGTTGCAGGAGCTTGTAAATATGACTCTTACAAAGTAAGTCAGTATATCACGTCTCTGCTGCTGCTGCAACACTCACTTCGAATTAAGGCTAAAAGTCTTTCTTTGACGCTGCTTTTAGCTCCGCTGTATAAATCTCATCCTTTCTCTTTCATCTCTATTTCTTTACTTCCACACGTTGTCTTTGGTATATTTGATATAAGTCAACTCGACTGTGGAGACATTTAGACAAATAGTTCTGTTTGTGTCATTGCTCAGTCTGAGCTCAGGAAAGTCTGATGAAATAAAGCCTTTATTTTACTTGTTAAGACGGTCTTTTATGAAATGATCTACTTCTTACTTTTTACTTTTGCACAAAATTAGTAGCAGTAGTCATTTCTTACCGTATACAGAGGAATTACAAAGTCTCTTGTCTTGTCCTGTAGATTTTACATAATTTTTTTATTTTAAGGAAGAAATATTGAATAAAGGTGAATTTGAGCTTTCTGAACTAGTGAGCTTGCTAAGAGACAATTTGCAACTTTTGATCTTTGGTTATCAATAACAAAAAGCTCACGTATTGCTCGCTCTTTTCTAAAATACGATACATCACCATACACAGTGTTAATCACAGTGTGGGATATCTGTCATCTAATTGGTGACCTGACCAACCATCGGAGGCGAGCGCGCCTGAACGACACTGCCTGATGTGCATCACACGTCCCTGAGCTCTCTCAAACCCTCTGCTCCGCTCCAACACAAAAAGGTGCCAAAAAGGAGAAATATGCTGAAAACCCCCCTATTTTTCACAGCCTAATGTGCAAATGACAAGTTAACACTGCTGACTAAGTGTTTTCCAGTTTGAGATATTTTAATCCTGTGAAAATAAACAGAGTACTTCTGGTAACATCACATGAATGCAGTGGATTCACATCATCACGTGCTGACTTGTAGATTTTAATACTTTAGTATTTTCAAAAGCAAGTACTCCAGTATTTAAAAACTTAACTGAACAACTTTCACTTGATATTTGACCATGAGTAGCTGTTTTCCTCAGCCCCACGAGTGAATCCACTGAAGTTACAGAGAAAGAAAAAGAAGAAGAAGAAGAAAAGTGAGTGCTATGGAGCTCTAACTCATCCACACAAGGAGAGTTCCTAACAAGAAAAGCGGAGTCAAAAATAGGGAGAAGGGATGGAGAGATGAGAGGATGAAAGAGAAAGAAGGGGGAGACAGATTGAGGGGAGGAGGCGGACTGAAGGGGGAGGACAGCGGGAAGAACAGGGGCAGAAGAAGAAAGGGGAAGACGCAGGAGTGGGATGAGTAAGGGAGGAAGGGATGGAGGGTGACATAGAGGAGGTAGAGAAGCAGAGAAGGGCAGCATGGACCTGCAGGAGAGGAAGAAGATGCAAGCAGTAAGCGGGAAGAGAGACTGCGGAGTGGAAAAAAAGTGAAGAGATGAGAGGCAGAAGAGGAAGAAGAGGGGGAGAGGGCTGAGAAGGAGGAGTGAATGGAGGTGATGACAGGGTGTGAGGAGGAGTGATCGGAAGAGGCTGAGGTGATTGAGAGAGAAGGTGAAAAACATCACAAAACAACACGATCATGAAATTAAAATTCATGAGGGTGCATGAATGAAGCAGCCTCAGCAGACCCCTGATAACCTGTGAGGGAGCGCTTGATTTACGTATCAATTTAACACTTTTATCACCTTTTTACACGCATACAGTATCTTAGGAACAGAGAAATAAAAGTAAACCACCTTGACTTTGGATTTTTTCCGGGTTTACGTGACGATAAATGAATAACAGCCTTCAGTCTCCTCACACGAACAGAAAACGTCTTCAGATGACACTTGTACCTCCCGCCTGACTAAAGCTAAGAGAGACAAACCCAGCGCTCAGTATACTGTACGTCACCAGCAGGTATTTAAAGAACCAACTGTGCAAAGTCAAGTTAGCACGCAATGTTGGCCACTGACGTCACTTTGAAAAAAAAAAAAAAAACACACAGCATTGAGAACTCAGGCTTAGGAGTTAAAAGTAGGGCGAGGATTCAAGAGTATATGGCGCATGCATATGGTTCAAGAGAGGCCAAACAGTCAGCTCAAGATACTTAAAGGGCTTGACAGAATCAGGACAGACACATCCAAGCAAGGAAGTTTGAAGTCTGTAATGTTCAATACATTGAAATATTAAAGGTGTTCCTAATTTGACCATCAGACTAAATCAGTTTAACCTTCATCAGGGAGCGCGGTACATCAGAGTCAAGGAGCAGTCGGGGCACCTGTTGGAAGAGTCCGGGGTCACATTTTACAGCCTGAGACCGTCAATTCAGCAGTTCAAATACCGAGCAAACATTTAGGTGAAAGACATTATTTGGTTTCCTCCATTTTTGTATTTCTCCTTAGTGTTCTTGAATCCTCTTGTTGCCAGCTTTTTGCTTGGCCGCCTTTTTCGCTGTTTGCATTTTGTATTTTGTACTTCAGCTTTCCCTTTTTGTTGCCTGCCTCTGTGTGTCTTGTGCTTTGGGTAACTTTAACACATCATCCTCTGCCAAAGATGTTTTGTGTTAAAGAAAAGTAAAAGTCTACTTTATTTGTCTGTTAACAATGCTTTATTACATTTCAGGAACGTAGGATGATGCTCGCACCCACGCTGGGTTGCGAGTAGGTCAGTGTCACTTTGTAACGGGACCAAATTCTCCTGCAACTTCTTGTGTGAATGAAGTAGTTACTTCAACTATTGAAACACTTATAACATCTCGTTTTTTATGACTTCAGAGGGTTTTTTTCAGCAACATAATTCACACTTTAGAGCCCGACACAACAAAAAGACATCAAAGAACTAGCTGCAGAGAACTCATGTCTCCTTTATCTTGGCCAAAACGCTTGCACTTGAACACACCGCGAATACTACAACTGGTGGCGGACAAGCTTGTACAGCTTGTACGTTCTGCACTGTGTGAAGAGGCAACACTTCTCTGCCGACACGTGAATCGCTGTTACGATGTAGCAGCATTTCTTTGACACCAGTCTCGCTAATATAGATGAAAAATAAGGCGAAACTGTGCTAAATGGGTTTAATCAGGGATAGTACAGTGATAGGCTCAGAAAGGCTTTCCGTTTTATTTTCAGTTTCTCTTATCGTGCACTGGTCCACTTACCTGACCAGCCAATCTGAGTGGTTTCACTCGATGATGAGCCGACACCGATTCTACACGCTCAATTGGCCAAAAAACTGCTGACTAGGACTGTCCAGCGCCAGCATTTCTCTCCAGTGTATTTTAGGAATTTGACTAGAATTCTAAATAAAGATCTGAATGAAATCTGCTCGAAAGGCTATGATGACTTACGTAGGCAGAAGATTAGTAAGGATCTGTTATGTTTGATGACTAATTTCAATCAACAACTGTTGGAGAAAAAAGTGAAAAACAGCAACACATGCGTAAAAGTTACTCATCCTGGAGTTTTTCTCAATGCATATTGAATGGATTCCTGAAAAAAGTGAGAGGCGTGAGATGTGCTAAATAAGTCAAGAGAGAGAAAAAGAGAAAGAGAGCGGTGAAGGAACTAAGAGGAGAGAGAAGGCTGAAGCTCACAAGGTTCAGTTTCCCGCAAAGACCTGAGAACAAACGAGGACAAAGGAAGACAGAAAACAGAAATAAGGGAGAAATGTAATAAAGAGAGGAAGAAGAGATGTCAAATGTGCGAGGGCTATATTTACGCTCAAAGCAGGACGGTGATCAGAAAGTTGCCAGTTTGAATCCCACCTGGGAAAGTCTGGGTGGGAGGGAGAGGATGAAAAAGGCAGCAGCGAGGGCGAGATGAAAGGAACAGATGGAGAGGAGGCAGGTGGACAGAGGCAGGAAGAGGAGAGGAGAGGAGGGGAAGGCGGAGAGGATGGCGAGCCGTTGTATTATTAATTGTAGTGAGACGTCCTGAAGTGCAGGAGCGGACTGTCCGTCCATTAGAAGCTCTGTCGTCCCTGCTGCTGCTCTCCTCCTCTATTTCTGTTCTCATTTCTTTCTAAATACAGAAGCATGACTCACTCCATCCTTCTCTCCTAACTTGGACTCCTCTCTCCTCATCACTTCTCCTCATGTATGGCTCTATGCCTCTTTTATAGTGCATGACAGTCATTTTGAATCTATTATGAACTCTTGAAGGTCAATAATACCTGTTGTTTTTAGATTCTTGGACCATTTTCAGACACAATATTTAGTGATGTAATGATACACAAAATTATGATCAGTTTGACTTGAATGTCTCAGGAATAATACTGAGTGAGGTAGTCATTGATTTCCTATTGATTGATTTTTGCATGTTGACATCTCTTTGATTTGAACAGTAACACTCATCAACACATTTTTGGAAGAAATGACTGGATTATTGCGCTTTGGACATCACAGGCTGATGATGACAGGGACTACAATCAATTTAGTTACAATGTGTGTGATTCTATGTGCAGTGTGTGTGTGTGTGTGTGTGTGTGTGTATTGTTCTCTGACCATGTAAATTGCGATCAGACCTGGTCCTCATCTTTCAGGCGCAGACGTGCAGTTTGTTTGTGTGTTGACTAAATGTCACACAGTTTATGGATCATTATGCAGCTTTTGCCTTAGTTAAAATATTCGTCTTGCTGTGTCCTCGCTCCATTAGCTCGTGCCTCTCTGGATGTTCTGCCCTCTGCTCATCAATTCAAAGATGTTATTCCTTTATTTATTTTTGCCCGTGGAATAGAAAGCAGGTGAAACGCTAAGTGAAAATAACAGACAACAGCTTGATGAAAGGAGGAGGTAAATGGACAGAAGACGGAAAGGTTAAAATGATGAAAAACGTTAAATAGAATAAACACAAACCAACGCTTCATCTTCAACTCCATTAGCCCTAATGACCCCCGTAGTGCTGACAGCAACCTTTATAATGTCCAATCAGCACTGTGGGAACCTTTCACACACGTACACACACATCATTTAAAAAACACACACAGAGAACCTCATTCAATTAGCCATGTTAACCTTTTGGCCACTGTGGCATTTTCCTGAGCGGTGTGTCTGACTGTGTGAGTGATCAGACATTACAATAAGATGGTTACCATAGCAGCAACCAATGAGTCTAATGAGAGAAAACTCCTTTGACTGTAATTTTAACTGTGTGAGAGAAAGCTGCCATTTTACATCTGGTGTTATGGAGCTTTAGTCTACCAGTTCTGCAGGCAGCAGAAGTTTTCTGCTTCTGCTCACAGTGTGGCCTCATGTTGTTTTTATTAAAGAGACCCTGACAATAATCACCTATTTTCAATCATGCAGTGAGCAAACAGTCTCATTTCATGGTGCGCACACTGTGTCAGTAGTTTTCCACACAACACCAGGGTGTAGTCAAACGAGTTGGTGACAAATACATTACTGTACCTGTGACTACTTCACAATAAAAGCCTCTTTGTGGTTCAAAACTTGAATGCTTTTAATTTGAAACTGCAGCAGTAGGAATTGTTGTTCAAACGGCTGCTATAAATCACTTTATTCACTTACTTTTTCTTTTCTTACCATCTCTGAATGCTCTTTTATTGTTTCTATATATTCGGTTCATGAACCTCTTTTAAATGTTTTCCTATATATATATGTATTAACTGCTGCCCTTGTGCTGCTGTAGTAACTATATTCTCCATTGGGGATCAGTATCTTATTTTATCTTAAAGGTGGGCTTGCTGCCATAATATTCTTCATTCTGTATCTGGGTCATGCGAACGTTGCTATCTTTGAATTTACCACATCAGTTGTAGATATTCAGATAATCCTGAAGGTGTCACAAATGAAGACACAATCCTATGCAACTGCAAATGGATCCCGATCTGGAGAAACAGAGACCATAGTTTCTTGTGCAAATATCGACCTTTTTGTGGCAGCAAAACATTTTTGCAGTAGTTCACTTCATGATGTGCGATAATGAGAAGCCCCTACATGAACACTAGACTGCCTTGTGCGGGGAGGACGACCAGTTTCAGTCTGGTATTCTGTTTTTTTGAAGGATTTATCTTCATGGGTCTTTGCATGATCTCAAATTAAACACATCTTCTGTGCCTTAGTCATACATTACTAATACACACACACAAACTCAGACACAGATACAACACACAATGTAGATTAAACGTCATGACACACACAAACACAAATGCCCACTCGCAAACACACACACACGTGGACACATATCCAGGTGGACTGGCTGCAGTAATCCGAATGATTGCTCCGACAGTAGTGATGACAGCTGTGAACACCAGAATGACGGACTGGACAGAGAAATGGCCTCATTCACTCATTCACTAACACCTGCTTAGAGCATAGCGTGTGTGTGTGTGTATGTGTGTCATGGTTTGTCATCATTCAGACCTTCATGAGGAGGCTGTGTACATCAACAGGCACTGGGTTATTCTTGTAATGGGCATGTTTGTCTATCCTGAGCTTTATCAGACAGAAGCTAGTATAGGAGACAAATGTGCTTTGTGGGAGGAGATCAGCCGTGTGCTGAATGCTGCTGGTTTGTGTGACCCATCCCTCGTCCTTATGCAGACGTCCTTGCTCTTTTTACCAGGTCACCAAACTTTTCTTCTTTCTATGATATTCGAACCATGACGTACAAAATGCTTTACGCAGATGGCGTAAAAAAAAAAAAAAAAAAAAAAAGCTAACACATTGTGATAACAGGAAACATTACATAAGACATTCTTATGTTATTCATACGCCATTTGGTGAGTTCAGGCAGACATTGCATTTTCTCAAATTTCTCAAATACTCCCTGTCTCGAGCTCTTTTTGACAAATATCCTTGCCTGAACATACAGAGTGATCAGCAAAAAACTCACAGACAGAAAGCAGAATTAAAAGACGGAAGAAAAATGTTGTTAGGAAAAGAGAAGGAGAATATTTCAGGGCAGCAGGAATTAAGTACAGAAGCAGAGAGGACACAGGGAGCAGGATAAACCTAATGACTCTTTACTTTTTCTGTTCCAGGAGACACTGCCTACCCCTTGCATATTTCATCCCTCCCGCTATTTTTATAAAAAAAAACAAATCCTTCGCTGAATTATTGATACATCAAGCGGGCTCTACACTCCACGCTCCTCTATCACACTGCGCTTGTCTTTCTCAAACACCAACTCTCATCGGCCCCGCCTGGTCAGTCACATTCATATTTCAGTTAAGACACAAGGCAGCTTTCTGTCACAGTGTATGATGAAGAGAGGAGTGACCTGTTCGGAAACTTCCAACAAGTAGACAATTCTATCCTGAAGGTTTGATATGCACCTGCGGCCACAGTGCGAAATCAGCCATTAGGCACAGTCTACAGCTACAGTAGCTACAGCTGTGTGAGGATGTTAATGTTACAATTGGCACGCTAGCTTACCTGAAATGCTGGTGTTTCAGGGGTATAATCTTTAATCTGTTTGCCATCTTAGTGCAGCGTGTTAACATGCTAGCATTTGCTAATGAAATGAAATTCAAGTATAGCTGGGGCTCATCAGGATGTTTGAGAAAAAATAAAAGGGGGACCAGCGCACAGAACAGTCTTGATACATTTATGGGGAAGAGAGGTCACTTCACTACATTTTGTCTAGTGGAAGGGCAACCTAGAGGGCACTTAATCATGTTTTATCTACCACAGGAGCATCCATGAGGGCAATAACTTGCCATTTTTCGAGCATGGAGGAGGGCAATCTATCCCCAATCTACCGCCCAAACAAACAAAAAATGTCAACTTCATGATGTTGCTAGCTGAAACGTTACTAGGTCACCAAAGTCAGTGGGATTCAGTCTTGGGAGCAAAATTAAATCCTTCCAGTGGTTGCTGGGATATTTAGTGGGCAGCCCAACTTATTGACATCACCCTCCCAACTGTAGGCTCCTAGAGAACTCATGGCTAAAAAAAAAGTACTACTTTATGCATATTTTTGGGAATAAAAAGTCAGTCAACTTTTTTATAAATCAAGGCCTTTATATGAACAAATTTAGCTTCTCTGCCCTCCATTAGTCAAACTTCCTCAGCAAGAACTGTGGTTCTGTGATCTCATCGCTCCTTTGTCGTCATCTTTCCCTCCCCCTCTGTACTT